>MU623538.1:0-48584 GCA_025201765.1 Daldinia sp. FL1419 | reverse complement strand
TATATAAATTAGATTTAATTTCAAATTTATAATAATAAAATAAAAAGATTTAAATTTATTTATTTAATATTTTATATTTTTTATTTTTAAATTTAAAATTATTATTAAGATATAATTTAATTAATAAATTAAGAAATTAAAATCTTTATATTACCAATTATTCTTCTTATCTATAAATAAATAATTTTATAATAAATTATTATATTATTTTTAATTAAATTTTTATATTATTTATATATTAATTTTATTATATAAAATTATTTATTAAGAATATTTGGATTAATTGATATTAAAGAATTATTTAAATTTATTAAGGTATTTAAAATATTTGAAAAATTGTTTATTATTATTGTATCAGAGGAATTAATTGTTGTGGTACTTGAGGAACTTATGGAGCTTGTTAAGGTGTTAGAACTGGCTAGGATATTAGAACTAATTGAGGTGCTAGAATTGGCTAAGGTACTTAAAATATTGGTTAAGGGTTTATAAATTATATTGGATAAGTTTATATAATTACAATTGGAAATTGCAATATTAATGTTATTATTATTGGTTTTATTTTAATTATAATAACCTTTATTATAATTTTTAATAAATGTAAATATATTAGATTAATTAAAGATTTAAATTTAAAAGGGTAGATTTTTAATAAATTATTTATTTTATTTTAAAAAAATTTAAAAAATAAATTTATATTAATAATAATTGTAAGTATATATAAGTTATTTTATATTATTTTAATAAAAATATTATAAAATTTAAAATATTCTTTAATTTTAATATATAATAGATATTAAATTTTAATAAAATAAGTTAGAATCCAATTATAGAAATTATTTTTAAAAATATATCACAAACCTTTATTAATTATGTTTTTATTGTAGTTTATTATATTTTTAATTATATATATATTAATTTGGATTATTAAAATAATTATTATATTATTTATATTAAAGTTAATATTTAATTATTTATTATTAATATATTTTAATTAAAATTTTTTTATTAATTTAATTATATTAAATATTAATTATAATAAATTTAAAAAGAATAAGTAAAGTATAATATTATAATTAAAATAATAAAAAGATTAATTATTATAATAAAAAAATAATGAAAAAAATAAGTGAATGTATTATTGTAAAAAGAAATTATATTAATTTTATTTTATAAAATTATTTTATAAAATATTAAATTATTCTTTCTTTAAATGTTAAATTTTTAGGTAATAATAATTGTAATATATAAAACTTTTTAGGTGGGGTTGGAAAAAAATTTCAGATGGAGTTTAAAGTTTGTTAGTAAAGTAAAAATATAATATAATTTTAATATTATTGTTTTCTTTTAATATATTATAATATTATAATAAATATAAATATATATTATAAATATAAATATGTGATAGATATATAGTAAATCAATTAGTATAAATTTTTTTAAGATTATTTTATTAATAAAAGAAACTTTAATATTATTTATTTATATGTGATAGATATGTATTTTAGATTATAAATTTAATGTTAAAATTATTTTTACTTTTTAAAAATTTTAAATTAATATAAATTGTTCTTAAAATTATATATAATAATATAAAATTTTAAATTTAAGATTATATATTAGAATATGAAATCTTAAGGTTGTTCGCTTTTTTTCATTAAAATTTAGCATTAAAATTATTTTTTTTCTTTTAAGTACCTAATTAATTTATAATTAATTTATTATTAATTATTAATTAATATTAAATAAATAAGGTATTATTATATATAATAATAAAAATAAAAATATTTAAATTAATTTAATTAAAAATAATTATTTTAAAAAAGAATGTATTTTAATTAGAAATCAAAATATGTAAAATTAAATATAAGATTAAAATAGGTTTATATCATTATGGTTACATAACTAACATTCCCACAATAAAGAAATTTTTTAATTAATATAAATTAATTTATATTATAAAGGTAAATATTTAAAATTAAATTATTAAATATATTTTTTATATTATTTCATCTTTTTTTTTAAAGATTAATAAATTATTTAGATTATTAAAATTAATTTTATAATTTTTAATATTTAATTATATTAAATAAAAAAATAAAAATAATAAAAATTTTCTTTTAAAATTAATATTATTTAAATTTAATTAATTTTATATATTTAAATTATAAATTATAATTATAAGTGTTTAATTTTTTATTTTTTAATTAATAATTATAAATAATTAATTTTTTTATAATATTTTTAGATAATATTATTTAATTAAATATAATTAAAATTATATTAAATATATATTTATGTAATATAATTAAATTAATAATAATTATATATTTATATTATGATATAATTAAGATTCTTAATTATTATATTATATATATAAAAATTATAATTATAGAATTTAAGTTATTATTATTTTTATTAAAATTCTAAAATAGAATAATAAGGTTTTTTTATAGAATTGTTATAAGGGAGAGAATTTTTCCATGTTATTTTCAGGCTTACTAATCTAACAATATCTTATAAGAGCTATTAGAATTCTTATTTAATATTAATAATTTTATTAAATCCCCATATTCCATTATAATATAATATAGATTTCATCCTAATTATATTATTTTTTATCTTTATCATCTTTATCACCTAATTTCTATCACCAAATTTTACATATCCATTTATCTACCTAAGGTACCTACATAAATAGGTATATCAAGAGAATGGATTACCAAACAATAGAAACAGATGAAATAAAAGAGGATGGCTGTTATGTTGGACTGACACACAACTATCTCAACGTGAATAATATTATGGATAGGGTTCGTAACCCTCAAGCAGGTGCAATAATCATGTTTGCGGGTTAGTTAGTCACACCATACTGTCTTACCATCTTACCATATCGTCAAAAAGTCATGATTACCTCTTTTGGCCTATATCCTCATTAATTCGCAGGTACCACACGCGATAACTTCAGCGGCAAGCCGGTCAAAGAGCTCCAATACTCTGCTTACAATCCGCTGGCCTTGCGTACTATGCTGTCCATATGCAAAGAGATCCGTGTCGAGTATGGCCTCATCGCAATAGCCATGGTTCACCGTCTTGGAAGCGTACCTATCGGGGAGGAGAGTATACTTGTAGCAGTATCTGCCCCGCATAGGCAAGCTGCGTGGCGAGCTGGAGAACGAGCCCTCGAAGACTGTAAAGAACGTGTTGAAGTCTGGAAGAGGGAAGAATTTGAAGGCGAAGACGGCGTTTGGAGAGCCAATAGAGATGGCACAAAAGGAACTTTCAATTCCTAACCGGTTAATTTGCTCTTAGGTACCTTACCGCTTACGACTACCTTCTGCGAATCACCCCAGCCTTGAACCTACATAGTACTTGGGGGTGTATGGAACTTGCCTGCCTCTATCTACAGGGATACCCTGGATGATAGATGTCTTATTTGTCTGCTGAGAACTTAGTTAGGAAACGCATTGCAACTTGACGTTCACTCGTGATCCCACTACTCGACCTGAAGCCACATACGCATAATATATGTGTGGCTATAATGTGTGTATTTGTGCGGCGTGCCGAATATTGCATACTACCTAAAAGTTCTATTTCGAGCCTTACTTATTATCTCCCCGGGAAGTTCTCTGAAAATAACAAACTATTAAAAATGGTTGAATATATTGAGATTGCCGGTTCAGAAGCGGACAGAAATAACCATACGTCGCCCAGTTCATTAACCGGTTAAATGGTTGCTGTTGAGCCAAGCAACCATACGCAGGCCTCGATTCTTGAATATACTACGAGATGGTGTGTTCAGAGAATACTAGACTACCAATCCCGTCTTCGTCGTATCACGAGACTATCTACGTACCTATATATCTACAGACGGGTGTTTGATCTATCACGGTTTGGATTGACGCAGGTATATATGTGGCCGGGGACGGAGCATAGGGCATCGCAAATCTGAGCTGGGTCGGACCGAATCTGCCAAGCCATGGAAAATACATGTAAGCAGCGCTTCCATACGACGGGTACGAATAGGTAAGTATATACCTACGTAGTTATTCTTATCTCTTCGGATATCAATTCTGATTGGTCTTGTGGGGCTACAGCTCTTGCACTCGCGGTTACATGCGAAATCGTGACAAAGTTAATAGCGATGGCAACGGCAATCCATGTCGGAAATTGTTCCAATGCGATTTAAATAAGAGCCTCGCATCTACTCAGCCCCTTTCTGGGGTTCGTCTTGGCGAAGTCTACCCATGGGTTCGAATTGCCACCTCGCGACGAGTCCATAGAGACGCGTCGCTAGACGCCTCAGTCAAGTTGTCTCAGGGTTGAGTTATCTCTCGCATCGTGCTGATTGGGCGCATCGTTTAGTGGTCATCACTTGTTATCACTTATCATATGTTTTTCTAGGGATAAAGGGGAATAGGGGATAGCATGATATGATTGCTTATGATAGATATCTTTCAGTACGTATCTTGGAATCCCACCATCTTGGTACGAAGCATCTTCTCTCGAGTACGCGCACGAGCTACACCCGTAAGAATTAAAGGGGTAAAAGTAAAGGTCTACGGACGGAAACACCTCTTCTTAGTTCTACTTAGACGGATGGAAGCAACGAATAATGGACACGGACCCGCCCAGGATAATATGCATGTACCCAAATGGCTAAGTATATCACGGCGGTACACCTCGTTGCGTCGCGGCTATCCCATCCACTTGGGGATATCCAATTTAGGCGGGTTACCCATGGCCAGGGTATATGTATGTATACATACCCGTCTCCCCCATGGCCGTGGCATTCCATATTCAAGGTAGTCCAACACCAGTTCCCCACGTCGGGGATACCACTCGTTAGCTTATCAACTACTTCTCTGTATCACAGCTTACGGTCTTACCCCGGCCCGGTTTGGACGACATGTGGGAGAACTGATATCACCTACGGGGTCGCACTCAGGTTCTACCAAACACGTTGGTGACACATACCTACTGTCGCTTTTGGCCTGATCTACACCGGTATAAAGTAACATGCGATCCCTATTAGTCTCGGGCCTAGGCTCTACCCTCTGCTCACTTCCCTCTTCTGCTGTGCTACAGTCAGGCTAAACATGAGCATTGCTTGCTGACATCATTGCAACTCTTCTCCCGGGCATCAACATGGTTTTCAACTTTCGTAAACGTGCCGTTGCCGAAGAGATTACTCCGGCCAGTATCTCTTCCACCGAGGTGGTAGAGGTCACCGGTGTTGAGGCCCTCGACACGCTTAAAGGCTTCGAAGAACAGCGCAAGCCCGATCCCAACTTACCAATAGAAGAACTCAACGATGTCGATGCAGATCTTGCTTCCGGCGATGCTGAGAAGGGTGTTGAGGTCGAGACGGCCTTGCTCGAAGAAAATAGTCCTTACCCCGAGGTAGGTTTCTACCCTAGTCGCCCGAGGCTTGCTTAGATGTCTAAATAAACGAAAAGGTGCGCGCCGCGGTCAGAAACTACGACGTCGACTTGCCGGCCAACACGATTCGTGCCTGGGTAATCGGTTTGATCTTGTGCACCGCGGGCTCGGCAGTGAACATGCTCTTTTCCCTAAAGAACCCTACCATACAAATCACCACGTATGTTATCCAGCTAATCGCGTACCCCATTGGCCTAGGATGGGACTTGATATTCCCTGACCGGCAATTTAACATATGGGGGGTAAAGTTCAACCTCAAGCCTGGAAATTTTAATTTCAAGGAGCATGTCATTATAGTCGCCATGTCGAATGTGAGTCTTGGGGGGGGAAATGCTCGGATAGGTAGAAACTAAAACCTGACCAGGCCGCTTACGGCGGAGGCTTCCTATATGCTACCGACGTCCTGATCGCCCAGCAAGTCTTCTGTGAGTTGTATCTTGAATCGTTGGTTTGCATCCCAACTAATTCGTAGAAAAAAGATAAGCAGCATTTTGGCTGGGGTTTCCAAATCCTATTCGGTATCACAACGCTCTGCACGGGATACGGCCTAGCCGGGCTAGCCAGACGCTTCCTTGTTTGGCCAGCTGCGATGATATGGCCTTCCGACCTCGTCAACGCCTCATTATTCTACGCACTCCATGATCATGCGCCTTCCGATCCCGCTGAGTCGAATGGATGGAGAATCAGCCGATATAGATGGTTCCTATATGTGATGATAGGCGGGTTTGTGTGGTATTGGTTTCCGGGCTGGATTTTCCAGGGGCTGTCATACTTCACGTTCGTATGTTGGGCTGCCCCTAAGAATGTCGTTATTAACAAGATCTTTGGGGGTTTACACGGGTACGGCCTCTTGCCGACAACCTTGGACTGGACCGTCATCTCCGGATATGCACTATCTCCGCTCGTCCCGCCTTTCCACGCCGTAGCCAACGCCGTAGCAGGCGTAGTCATCTTCTGTATTGTCGTATCTATGGGCTTACACTTCTCTGGTACCTGGTACGCCGACTACTTTGTTGTCCAGTCATCTAGCGCCTTTGACAATACCGGTGCCGTTTACAATGTCTCAAGAATCTTGAACGACGATTTAACCTTCAACGAACAAAAGTACCACGAATATTCCCCCTTATTTCTATCTACTCAGTTTGCCCTTACCTATGGCATGTCATTCGCCGCCGTCGCCGCCGTAGTTGTTCACGTCGTACTATACCACGGGAAACAACTTGTCTCCCAGTTCAAGCTTGCCCGCAGGCAAGAGGATGACGTCCATATGAAACTAATGAGGAAGTACAAGGATGCCGAGGATTGGTGGTACCTTGCGCTCTTTGCTATAATGATTGGGTTATCATTCGTTGTGTGCTGTGCTTGGCCCACGGGATTTCCTGCGTGGGCCTATGTCGTCTGCATCATAATTCCGTTGGTATGGACCATCCCGATAGGCATTATACAGGCCATCACCAATATACAGCTCGGACTAAACGTATTAACCGAATTCATCATCGGATACATGTTACCTGGTCATCCTTTAGCCATGATGATGTTTAAAAACTACGGTTATATCTGCATGCAACAAGCTCTCGTAAGTGCATCTCTGGCAAGTTTATCTTATACCAGGCAATCCGGAAGCGAGCTGGTGAATCGTGCCTTTCAACTCGCCGGACCGTACCGATAGAAGCTCGACCGCTAATCACATACTATAGTATTTTGCTCAAGACCTCAAACTCGGCCATTACATGAAAGTACCTCCCCGTACTATGTTCTGGTCGCAGCTGGTTGCGTCCTTATGGTCGGCTATCGTACAGATCGGCGTCATGAATTGGGCCTTGGGGACCATCCCCGATATCTGCTCCGACGATCAGCCCGATAACTACGTATGTCCTAACGGAAGAGTTTTTTATACCGCATCCATCATATGGGGTGCTATCGGTCCCGCGCGAAGTAAGTAGATCTTAGGATTACGCGACGCCCTGGGTCACGAAGAGCGTTACTAAGAAATCCGTAGTGTTCAGTGGCGATGCCATCTACTCCTCGCTGCAGTGGTTCTGGCTCGTGGGTGCTATCACCCCCGTAATTACTTGGTTCCTAGCCCGTCGCGCCCCGAAGTCGATGTTTCGCTTCATAAATATGCCGCTTATCTTCGGAGGATCGGGTTGGATCCCTCCTGCCACAGCTTACACATATCTTTGTTGGGGCACGGTGGGCTTCATATTCAACTACTACATCAAGCGAAGGTGGAGCGGCTGGTGGATGCAATATAACTATATCACGTCGGCAGGCTTGGATGTTGGCTTGGCGATCTCGACTATTATTATTTTTTTCACGCTTTATCTCACCTCCGCCAAGTTACCCAAGTGGTACGGGAATTATGACGTGTTTGATACACTTGATCAGACCGGGATGGCAATCAAGAGCTTTGTAGCTGACGGAGAAACATTCGGGCCAAAGACCTGGTCATGATCTATGCACGCATTACTATTTGCTTGGGATATATGTATGACGATAACTGATTTAGCGACGGCCGTATGTTTTGGGCTTTTCCGGGGGTTGGGAATTGAAACCTTATGGAGGAGTTATTGGGTAGCACCCCTGGAATCCAAGGGGGCGTGCTAGGTAGGTACCTATATATAACGGCTGAATCCGGCCGGGATATGATGGTTTTAATTACCCACGCAGCCTCTTCGACTTCGGGACGTGTCATATATTAGGCATAATAAAATTAATCTCTATCCTGAGGTAAATAGTCATCCTAAAACCCGATGAATTCGTGCCCGAAGGTTTGAGATGTACCATCATCACAGTTCATTAAAACCATCCAAGTATATTTAAGGGGCAGTAAATACGCCCCTTTGCTTCATGTCCTTAACATACCGTCGACCCCTACGACGCTGCCATTCATATACCTAGCCTCGTCACTCATCAAGAAGGCAACAACCTAGAACGATACGCGGTTAGTTTTTGCACGATAATATCGGCATGCAGGACAGATACTCACGCCCGCAACATCCTCCGGTGTACCCATCCTTCCCAGCGCGTTTCCTTGCTCCATCCGTTGTCTCGCCTCAGCTGTCCCCCTCACGATACCTGCGTTCGTTGGGGTATCGATATATCCTGGCGCGACTATATTCACGCGCACCCCCTTGGGACCTAGCTCGAGTGCCACGCATTTACTGAATCCGATGGCACCGAACTTGGTCGCGCAGTATACGGCGGTGCCGACGTCCGGGTTCCAGCCAGAGATAGAACTCACGTTGACGTAGCTACCGCCGGGGGCTGTCACGTACGGCATCGTAGCTTTGGTTACGTTGAACATGCCCTTTAAATTGACGCCAACTAGTTTATCGAAGTAGGCCTCGCTTGTGTCTGCCAGAGACATGGCTATGGGGTTTACACCTGCGCAATTGAATACGTGATCGATATGTCCGTGGCTTTTTACGACCTCGGCGACACGCTGTTCCACCTCGGCGGAATTGGACACGTCGAGAGCGTGAGTACTGTGGTGTCCTGCATTATCGCCGCCGGCGCCGGCGCAGAGCGCGAGGGTCTCTGTTATGCCAGCTTCGTTGATGTCTGTAATGGCAAGAATGGCACCTAAACTATGTAGTTTGATTGCTGTGCCCCGTCTAGCGTGTGGAACGCGTATGAATATGTGAGCTAGAAAGCAACCAGCCGATCTCCGGGACAAGGAGTCTGGGGAAGATAAGCGTCGTATGACTTACCCGATGCCGCTTGCTGCGCCCGTAAGAAGAATCACCTTACCAGAGAGACTCGAAGACATGATAAATAGGCACGTAATATTGTAAGTAAAACGTTGATTTTATAGATGACGGGGTTTGACATAAATATCGACATAAATATCGACATAAATATCGACGTACCTATCCTAAGTATTGACGGCTCCAAGGCTTATAATTACATTGTCCATCCGCGTTTACCAGATCTACTACGATTATAATACGACATTTCCCCCACTTACAGATGTAGCTCTCCCCACCCGAGCTCGGAGGGCGTCCACCTTTCCGGTCTATGATACAGAGAGGACTTGATAGAGATTCCAAAGGGGATTTTCATTTGGTAATTCGAGCGATAATCACGATGCCAAGAGTGGGAGGCGAGAACCAGCCACCAAAAAAATAAATAAATAAATAAATAAATAAATAAAAATCTATAGGCCCGAAAGGCTTATTCTGCGTAGAGTCGAGTAAGAGAGGAAAACTAACGCCAGGGTATATGTAGAAGCTGAAAAATGCCACCAAAACTTCATGCCGAATTTTTAACACCGAACCCATTAACGAGGATTGCGAAATAGAGGCGCCATTTAGACCCCGTTCATTCGTAGAATCGTTCATCCCATTCGTGTTCCAGTAATTCAACTGGTAGAGGCCACCAAGACATTAAGGATCCCTCAATGTCGGACACGTGCTGACGTTGCGACGTCTCCTTGGAAGTCTTGCGTTCGACTGTCTCTTCCTCAATCCATTCATGCTCCATGAGGTCCTCTAATGCGGGCCACCAGGACATAAGCGGCCCCGAAATAGTAGAGACGTGGCGTTCTTCCGGCGTGGCTATGCAGACCTGCTTGGCCCTTTCCGATACGACAGGCTCCGCAACATGCGTGGTCTCCTCTGCCTGCCTACCGAGGAAAACGGGGAATTCGAAGCCGTCTTCGAATCTTAGCGGGCTGGTCCGGGTATAAGGGTCCAAGGACGACGACGAACTATACACGCCTTCGTCGAAGTCGGACTCGCAGTCGCTGAGGATCGGAGTTTCGTTAGTCTCAGATTCGGGCGTCTGTGTGCCCGACTCCAGCGGCGTTGTGTATCCGTCGCGGTAGACGTGGTTAACGATAACCCTACCCTTGTGGCCGTCGTGATGTAGGTGGTTCACATAAAGCAAATGCGAAAGGTCGTCCTCGTTGTAGATGGCGACCTGAGGGTCGGTCTTGGTGTCCTGTGGGACAGGATTAAGTTCCATGTGAGCAGCGGCAGCTTGGGCGGCGGCCATTTGCTCGAGCTGAAAGATATCACCCTGCATGATTACTATGTTGTGGGTTTCTTGTGGATGCTTTGGATCTGATTGATTATATGATGGTGATCTAGGGTCTGGTGGAGATGGATGATGATGATGATGGTACAATAGATAGATTATCCCCCAGACTTGTGTTCCATCTTATATACGAAAATATTCCAAAGCACATGCCAACGGATGGTTCGAATAAAAAATACAACAATAATAACGATAATAACAATAGGCTGTCCGACTATCGTGCTAGAACCATACTCGAACTATTGGATCCGAAGTATTCTCGTCTCGTCAGGCTTGGCCTGATCCAAGCCTGAATAAAGCCTGATAGCTTCGACGTCCCCGTTCCGACCATTACGTCTAAGCGGCCGGAGGCGGATGACCTTGTCTGGCTTGGAAAAAAAAAAAAAAAAAAGAAAAGAAAAGAAAAAAAAAGAAGGAGAAATAAAAACGGGCTTATGGTGGCGTGTTCTTGAATCACTATGCTACCTAATCCCGTTGATAATCGTATGATCAACGGGATTAATCAGTCTAACCAGTCGAACCAGTCGAGCCAGCTGAGCCCTGCTACCTATAAAAATGTTACGGTGTGCCGTTAAGCGCCATCAAGCTTTACAACCCGGCTTCACCCGAACTCAACCTCTTTCTGCCTTTCTAATCCTTCTTGATCCAAAGATTTTCAGAATTTCAAGACATCTTAATAGAGAATTCTTCTGAGGCTATAAGAATCCTAGCGACAATAAAAAAGTATCATTAAGAATATCAATAATGGGTTTTTTTTTCTTTATGCGAATGGTAAATTTGAATTTTTGCTAGTTATCTGTAATCTTTTTCTCTTTGTTTTATTAGATTAGGTTACTTGGGCTACCCTATAGCGAAGTAAATCTGAGGCTGTTGAACTGGCAGTAGGTGTTGGATTAGTAAGCCTTAAGATTAGCTTGGAAAATTCTCTCCCTAATTATAATTCCCATAAAAGCCTCACTACTTCCTATAAAATTCTAAAATAAATAAGAATAATTTAAATCTTACATAAGAAAAAAAAATATAACATCAACACAATAAATCTTTCATAAATACCTATATAACACAGCCGCAGCATCTGTACATAGTACCATCCGTACGCCAACATATTGTTCTCAGTGCGGAAATTCATCCACAAGCCAGGGGAAAGGTAGGATGCTGCTCAAGTTGACCTTTGAAAGCGATCGTCGAACCGCTCCGACGAAAGCTTGGAACATATTAGTTACTGTCTTTAAAACGAAGTGATTGAGTTATACTATATCGGAAACATGTGCCAAGAGCTAGTCATCGTTTATAATGCAGAATTAATGTTCTACCAACGAAGGAGCCAACTTACAATTGTTCTGGAATCATACTACTTAAAAGTCGAATCGAGATTCAATACAACTCGACGCTATTTAGAAGAGAGTATTCCTCAATGAAGCTTGTCTTGTTTGATCAGGGGTCAGACTGCCGAGTTAAGGTCCTGTATTAGGTGCTCCAGGTAAAATTCAGGGGTTTTATACGCAACGCATGGATTCTGTATTACACGAGCGTCGTGGAAATAGAATGTATCGATGTTTCTCGACTCGCATGACTCGACACCGTCTTTCTTAGCTTCGTTTCTCTTCCACAAACCGAGCCCTGACTTATAAGATCTTGAGGCTTCTACCGCGGCCACCTACGCAGACAACAAAGTCCCGTAGCCACTTGAATAAACCAAACGAGTCTCGGGTCAAAAACGACTGCCAGTTTCCGTTATCGCGTCAAGACAAACGGCCTTTTTAACTTCTCATCGGTTAGAGCGAGGCTGTCAAGATCAATAGGTACATATACGTAATTCGTTACTCTTTCGGGGAAATCCGCAGCAAACGCTCGAAAATCTGCTGGGAGCCGATACCGTCGTAACCTCATTTATCCTGTTATTATCTAATGCCTTCTTCTTACTACCTACCTAGTCATATTGTGGGCATCGCTGGGCACATCATGTGAGTATACACTTGCGTCAGAGAGCAACATTTCTACCCGTATGCCTTAAGGGTGGCTAAAGAGCATAGGTACCTAGACAGAATGCAGCTCTACCCCTTATTCATTGATGTCCACTTCTCATCTAGTCTGCCAGTCCCCTATCTTCACTAACAATCTCGAAAACTGGCCCTAACCTTCCGGATCGGAGTCCCCCACGTCTCCTCGGTAGCGCCCAGAAACCTACCAATGTACCGGCTTCTCTAGGGACTTGTCGAATAATCGTCCCATCGATGCTGGGTTGGCCAGAATGGGAACGATCGAGAATAAATACGGTCCGATTAACGATACGCTTACTCATCCTTTCGGGATTTTCTCTCGACAAGTCTATTTTTCCGCCGGAAGTTGTTAAAAACTGGAGAATAATCATCAGTACGACCCCTAAATCGCAAACGGGATGAACATATAAATGGCCGGGTTTACATTGATATATAGAATATGGCCTTGCCGGGTGCTTCCTATCTCCATCCGTACTAGTCTCTCTTCGGATGGAATGGCTACTCTTTGCGCCCCTTTTACTCCGATACCAAGGATTGTATGCCCTCCGTCTCCGTAAACAAAGTTGAGACCACATATCTCGCAAGTAAACTGTCTGAATGTGACTTCAATAGCCACGATTGGGTTCGGGTGGCCATCTTTACGCATCTCCTCCATAAATGCCCTTTGCACGACCGACCATGAAGGAAGTAGGAAGCCGGTCGGTCCTAATAATAGCTGCGTATTAGGCCTGTCTGGTTTTGGTGCCCAGAAGGTGCGAACATGGTCCCACTGTAAAAGAGGCAGAACATTATTAGTATCGATGACCTGGATCGAGAATGTAATTATACGTTAGATAGTATGGGTTCTCAATTTGTTCAGATTGGAGAAGCGTGGATGCATAGGCGTTTAAGCTGCCATGAGGGGGCTAGGGTATATAACATCAGATACATACTTCATGATTATATCCCCAGAGGATGCCGCTCTTCACTTCCTACTTAGCAACATGTGTTTTCAATGGGGAAGTGTTGAACTGACCAGAGTTTCATATGGATTCTCTCGATACTCTAGGATGATTTCTCCGCCATTGTGATAATCCGGAAATTCCTTGTTGATTCCCTGGACCGTTCCTAGTCTAATCTTCCTGATAGGGCCGTACTTGACTCTTTTGTGCGGATTTGTATAGTCATGCAACGTTATCACCTCTGATATCCGGTCACCCAAAGGAATGTCGAATGTACCAGTCTCGTTTATCCACTGGCCTACGATGACTGGCTGACTGGAATCATGGTATTCCAGCCAGAGGCCTGTTATGTGTCCCAGACAACTATTTCCTTCTATATTTCCTACTGAAACACGGATCCTTCGAAGGCGCGAAAAGTCTGCGGTGGTGATGGCGAACCCCCTAGGATGCAATAGCATATCTTGAGCCGGAGACAATGTCTCTGAAGTGATAGGGATATGATGTGAAATATTCGGGTGCTCAAGAGGGAATGATTGTATGGCAGGCTTAGGAATCCGCTGCTGCGTAGAGAAACTTAGGAAGTGCCCCAGAGGTGACTTGAAGCGCGACGTTTAGCTGAGATAATTCATACGATTTTGTAGTATCACCTACTTGTATCTTTGCATAAAACTCCGTGAAGCACATCCCGGGCTCGGCCTGAAGTACGTGGCGGCTCTCTTCGGTTTCTTCTCTAGATTCTTTACCATAGAGACAAAACTGTTTCTCCCTCCCTTGGCTGGTGGCAATCTAGGGGTAAAGGTGAGTTCGTAAGCAATTTCCCGTTCTTAAATAAGCGCCGCTTTTACAAATATTATAAAGAGGAGTGAGTATATCATACCGTGATAGCTTGAATTGTGTCTGAAGTGTAGTGGGCTGTAACAATGGTTATCACCTCACCGCCTGGCCCGTCGATTGGGAAGCTTTGTCGGATTGCCGGTATATCAAAGTTTCTGGCTACACTACTTCTGAAGCTCTTGCGTCCATAGAAGCGCTCACTCCCATCGTTATAAAAAAACGAAACACCTGTGAATACTGAAGGATACTTTCCCATTAGCATATCAACCCTTACCAATGATTGCAATAACCGTCCATCGTGTCCACCGAAGTCTATATTAAAACATAGGTTGAAGTACTGTTTGGCGAAAGGACTATGAGAATGCCACTCTGGATATACTGCTGGGATGCACGGGTTCCAGATTTCTGCGGGGCGATGGTCTCGGAGAGGCGTTGAACCTGTATGGGGCTCGATGGAGAATGGCGAGATTGAAACTGGTTGCTCTAAGAGTGAGATAGAGATAATTTTACAGGCCTACCATGAGAATTAGCTCTCTTGTGTACCGCAGGTATCTCTTCTAACATACGTCAAGTGTAAAGTGGAAGCCAATGCACTGCATATTGTCGCCTGGGGCCATTCTACATATCCCGCTCCAAGGTTCTGTAGGTTCCATATCCCCTAGTGAGACAGAATACGAATTTTGAGGCCCTCGGATATGAAGACGTAACCCGATTAGACCCTTCGCCTCCATAGCAACCTCGATATATTCTATGGAACTCTGTGGCACCAATGAGATTTCATACCTGTTGCGTGGATTAACGAATCCGGCTCGGCGAGAGTCACGGTGCCTCTGATCAGTAGTTGATAAATCAAAGCCGCTAATATACGTCTTTCCGTTTGAGTGAACAAACGAAGCCCGTAGATTCTGGGATGTGGAATCTACAGGCAGAGGTATAAGGAGGTCTTGGCGCTTAAAGGGCCTACAACTCAAATATAGAGGCTCCATCATATGTTCATTATCAGAAAGGAAATGTGCTTCCGCAAACACTGATCTCTGGGGGAATGCCTCTAAGTTACAGAATGAGGGACCGTCCAAGTACGACTCGTTTTTAAGGCGTACGTATAAGCCGTCGGTCATATGTTGGAATATATGCCAGATACGGTGTCGATTTCTAAAGCCGTGGAATAGTTCTGATCTCAAGGCTCCTTTCTAGGTATCGAAATGCCGTTAATATATCTGTCGTAGCCTGTTCCCAACGTCGTTTCCACGCACATTCGCACAGGATTACATAGGTACAGGATAGAGAGAGAGGTGGAAGTGGAGGAAAAGACAAGAAATACACTCAACTGTAAAAGAAAAGAGAGAAACTCTTATGTACGTACGGATTTGAGATACAGCGCCCGCCAATCTGCGGGCTCAGTAGGCCTTGGATTAAAAGGACCGGCAAAGACGAATCCCATTTCAAAGTCGGCGTCAAATCGGCTGGCCCAGAACTTTTGATCGAGTACTTTCGGTGAGGAAAGATCGGCGGAGTACCTCGAAGCGAGTCGTAAGTTACAAACATCGCGACTTGGTAAATGTGTAAGGATGAGAATGACAAGTTCATTTGGAAGACATAGGAAAGGGTCCAGCCCAGAGTATTCCCTAGGGCTCGTGTTATAGTTGGCTAGGCCAGCGTAGAAGCGTTCGACTTCATCCACAAGGCTTTCTTCATCATGCTGGAGTGCTTCATTCACATCACCCGTGATGAAAGAGTAATCAGTCATATTCACATGGGTGAAATAGCGGCTAAATAGTTCTCCTTCAATTGGGCGAAATAGGCTAGCACCCCCGTAGGCATGTCCAGGTATTAGAGATATCCCATCGGTGCTCATGGGGGTATTGAACAGCAGAGTGAAGAGATGGCCAGCCAGATTGTTAACGGGAACGGTGTGATTAGAATCAACACGGTCCCTGAGAAGCTCCCAACAGGCATGATGGACAACATAACACCAATACCCAACGGGATCTCTTTCTGGATAGCCGACTTTATGTGTCTTAAATTCATGGTGTAAATCCGGACGCGGTTCATAGTTATAATAGCAATCATCACACTCGACAGGAGCGATGACGTTTTCATGTGTATCGAGCCATCCAGCACCCGTCAGATAAGGGTCTTCTACTCCCCTCTTGGCTCTTACTAAGTTAAAGGAGAGGTGAGATACGATACTTGATCATTGTAAACTAAGGCTGGAAAGGGGGTAAGATGAGTTATCCTCTATACATACAGGCTCGAACTTCTTGCAACCAACTTAGTCGATCGTTGGGATTTGCTAGATGATCATCAGGAGTCAACCATGGGTCGACTATAACATCACAGAGAGCGCAAAATCGATAGCTAGTAGACATGGCGAACTAATAAGACGTGCCCAAGTGGTGGGTGATATAAGCTACGTTAGTTAATTCTACGAAGAATTTGTGTTAAGAATATAAGCGTTGTTGTATATTTTATGGTAGGTACCTAAGGTAGCCTGTAGGTGGATACATTAGTACCTACAGGCTACCATAGTGGCAATGGGGTAGGTAGTAGAACCCCCCTCCCCCTTTCTTTGCCGCTATGGTAGGTACCTACAGTTATGGGACAAAAAAACCGCACACCTCAAATTTATATATATATAGTTTCAATAATTCCTTTTAATACCATGATATATAGATACTAATAATATATATATATAAAGTCATATTAAAATTTATTGTAGATTTTATTTATAGATTTAATTTTTGAAAAGAACTGATAGAAAAATTATAAAGAATAGGTTATTATAAAATAGATTTTAAATAAAATATAAAAATTATTTTAAACTTTAAAAACTTATTTTTAAATTTTTAAAAAATATTTATATAAAGTTTAAGTATTTATTTATATATATAAAGTTTTCTTTTATTAAAATAATTTAAATTGGTTGAATTATATTTAGTTGAATAGAGTATGTTTTATAGAAAAACGTGGATTTTTTATCAAAATCCCTAAAACATATATATTTCAAAACCTTATAACTTACTCAATTCTATACCTAGAATCTTAAAAAAAGTTGTTTTATATATATAATTACTTACAATTTATATTTATAATTTTTTCAAATTTATCTTATATCATATATCACTTTATATTAAATTATATTTTATACAAAAAACTAAGCCTAATTATATCAACTATTTTAATATCAATCTTACATAATAATAAATATAAAAAATCAAAAATAAGTATTTTATTAATTAAATAATTGAAAATAAAAAACCAATTAATTTTATCTATTTTCTATATCAAGTTATTTAAGTTTGAATGTTAGGGGTACGAAATTTGAGGTGTGCGGTTTTTTTGTCCCATAACTGTAGGTATTGTACATGGTATACGTGTACCCCTGGAACCCCACTAATAACTTTGCATTATACATAACTAAGGAATGTACCTACCCACATGTAGTTACGTAGCACATGGTAACCAAGATTAGTTATTATAGACAACATCCCTTGTTTTAATGAATCTGTACTCAGTCCTACACTACAAATATCATCAAGATCTTATCAAAAAGTTCCAGAGACAACTGCTACGGTATGAACTTGGGGGCACGCAGTGGATATCATTTATTCTACTTCTTTTAGTATTCCTTTTGCTTGGAAAAAGAGACGTAACCTTTCCCTTTAATCCTTATCCAGACGTACAGCGGGACTGCTCTGTACAAATTTTAAGTCTACCTTATGGCCTAGAAGCTCACGAATATTGGAGATTCCATATTTGATCATCGTGGGTCGCTCTAGAGAGAGACCCCAGCCATAGACGCGCGTGTCGGGACTATCATAAAGTAAGAATCATTTCAAGGAAAAAAAAAAAAGATGAGGACGGATAGTATAGCAAGATAAATAGGAAGTATAATACGTACGGGAATCCCATAGCCTCGAGCATTTCAGGACGGAACATTCCACTGTTTCCTATTTCAATAAGCTTGCCGAGGCCCTTGTCTGTCATAACAAATTAGTATCTAGCTAAAGAGGAAGCAAATTGATAATATACGCACGATAGGAGAAGATTTCCATGCTGGGTTCTGTATCTAAGTAGATGTTAGCTTTTCTTCTTCTTTTTTTTTATGATATAATAGAATGAGTTATAGTTTGGCTCCCATAATACAGACGTCGATTAAATATGAAAACTGAAGTCAAGTCAGACTCTCGAGGAGAAGTACGTACAAGGATTGTAGGCCGGTTTATACTTGAGATCGGTGATACCCATCTTGCCGAAGAAGATGTCCATGAACTAAGTCCAGTCAGCACCAAGTTATCATGTCGTTACAGTTAGGGAGAATAGGTGCTTACCTCCATGAGGCCACCGAGAGTCAAATTGGCGTCAGCAATGACACCCTCGACTTGATGGAACTCTGCGAGATGTGTCGCATCAACGCTCTCATTTCTAAACACTCGGTCGATAGAAAAGTAGCGCGCCGGAGGTGGACGACCATCAGGGCCCTTTCTTGCTGCCAATTTATGCAGCATGTTCGCACTGATGGCCGTCGTATGAGTACGTAACACTAATCGTAGTGACTCGTCTCCTGACCAAGGATACCGGTAGCCGATTGAGCCATATCTGCCGTCCTATGTCATAGGCGAATTAATAATCTCCGAACTATGTAAGGAGCTAATTAAATGAATTATGGAAGACTGCGTACCTGGTGGACTGCCTTCACATTTTCCCAGTAAGCATTATAGTCTTTCTTGTCATCTGGCGATGTTTCTCGAGGCTTATCGGCTGCGGCAGGATCGGAAATATAGAACTACCCCGAGGAAAAGTTAAAAAAAACAATAATATAGATTATAGGTTGGAGTATTTTAAGATATGCGACGAAGAATATCTCATAAAGGATGACGAATCATTAAAAAGAAAATTTGAGAAAACGTACAGTGTCTTGTAAGTCACGCGCTGGGTGTTGCTGGGGCACATAGAGGGCATCAAAGTTCCAGAACCCAGACTCGACGAACCTAGAAAGGAAGCTTTATGTTAGCTCAAATAAACCATTCGCTATAGATTTACTTACTTATCGGTAGGCATCTCCTCGAAGCCCATCTCAAAGAAAATCTGCCTAAACTCTGCGCGAACCTTGTTGAGCGGATGTAATGCACCAGACCGTTGGTCTGCGCCTGAGGCTTTGAAGTTATAAGGCTTAAATGCGGCGGTCTTCCATGAACCCGTGGCTATCATATCGGCAGTTAAGTCCGTTGCCTCTTCGGGGATTTTCAAAGCGAATTTAGAGCCCTTGTGAATTCTGAAACTGATGATCTTTTGCATCTTGATGAGTTTCCGCTTCTTTAAATCAGTAAGTAACTTGGCGTCAGGATATGTTCGGGTCTCCTTGATGGTTAACATCTGCTCCTTTGTGACATCAGTTATGGATTCCTGCGTCGCCTTGAATTTGCCATCTGCGAATATGCCAGTTGATTAGCCTCACTACATCAATTCGTCGAAAAGACTTTCTTAATTTTATTTTAATTTTTTTTTCGCATACCCTTCGTCTTGGATATCCACTTCTCCTTGAAAGCCTTTCCCTGGCCGATCTTGACGACGTTCTTGTCACCGATGGCCTTCTCTAGGTCTTGTATAGTTAGGCCATCGACGGCAGAACGTAGGGCGTCAAAGACGCGAGCTTCATGACTCCCATTAGCGGCAATTTGTTCGCCTTCGGGTTCTAATATAGCTTCTTCTCGATCAATCGTATCGTACGTTACCATATCACGGGAGGCAAGTCGGTCTAAGGCAGCTTTCACCTCAACGAAGCTCGCGCCTGGAAAGGCTTCGGACGACAGGAGCGGCGAGGTCTGATCGAGGGACTGGAGAATGCGAGAGGCGAGATCCCCCGACGAGGCGTTCGTTGTTGAGGAAGCCATACTCAGCTTTAAATTTTATCGAGGTCTCGCTTTCATGCGTTAAGTTAAAATAGTAAGAAATCTTTTAGAAATTTGAAGTTTTCCCTTATGCTATAATAGCACATGAAGCTGAAGCTGGCGTGTGAGCCTGAGTCACATTTAATGCTAAGGAATTGAATTGTTTCGCGACTTAGGAACACACCCCTCTAAGCCCCTCACCCCACCAAAAAGAAGAGATAGAGAAGCCAGGGTCTAAGCATGCCCCTCCATCGGGTACGTACATGTACCCCTCGAAACTCTGACCGCCTGCCAAAAACAGCTAAGATAAATAAAAAGAAATAAAGTCATCTTATCGATAGAGGGGTAACTCGTCAGAAAGCTTGATTAACATAACTAAGGCAGATAATAAACTTTTTTTTTTTTTAAAAAAAAAAATCCATCGCTCGTTTTTTATCAAGGTTCTGCCTGCTGCAGAGTCAGACTCGCCGCAAAATCCTCCAAACAATTTATATCTTTTATTTTATTTTTGCAACGATTATTTCCTTTAATTATATCTCTCAAATTCATCGTTATAAGAGAGACAACCCTGCCTCACTTGGCATCGGCGTCGTTCGTTTACGTTTTCCAAGTCTTTGCACCAAGTCAGCAAGATGAAGTACGTGCTAGTCAGTGGTGGTGTCATCAGCGGTATTGGGAAAGGTATCGTTCTTTTCACATTTATCTACTACTGTTCTTCCCGGGTGGCCTGTGTCGAGTAACTTTTGTATCTCGTTCAATCATAACTATAATATTAACAAAATGAAATGAAAACCCGCTTTAAGCTGCTAACACGATAAACTTGATAGGCATAATAGGTATACCGCCAGAAATGAAAAATAAATTATATACATACTTGCCGGCTCTGCTAACTCTTGCAAGCCTCTTCGTCTGGATTACTGCTTAAGACGACGGGTCTGAAAGTTACGGTAGGAGAGAATGCGGATTTCCAGTTCGTTAGACGGTTGTAAACTAATGATGATTATCCCAGGCAATCAAAATTGATCCGTATTTGAATGTAGATGCCGGTACACTAGGTCCACTCGAGTAGGTGAGATATCTAAGGTGGCATTTACATTACAAAACTAACAGCGATCCCCGATTTAAGGCACGGGGAGTGTTTTGTTTTGAAGGTGATACATTCCGTCTCCTCTAGATCACCTTTTCGTCATAGTATTAATAGAAGATAGGATGGAGGCGAATCTGACCTTGATCTCGGGAACTACGAGCGTTACTTAAACCTCAACCTTACTAATGAGAACAACATCACGACTGGCAAGATCTACAAGTCTGTAACCTCAAGCCATAGCTCCCATGGTAACCCTGTGCTAACATTATCTCTCTCGAAGAGCCGTAATTGAACGTGAACGAAAGGGTGACTACATAGGTCGTACAGTCCAAGTCGTACCTCATATCACAGATGCAATCCAGGACTGGATCCAGCGTGTAGCGAGGATACCTGTTGATGATAGTAACGAGGAACCTGATATCTGTATCAGTATGTATCCACACGACTCCTGATAATTTTTTGATCGCTAATTAACTCTGGTGCTTAGTTGAACTAGTACGTTCTTACGCTACGTTATTGTATCACTGTCATTAGGTGCGCAATCAGACTTGGCCCTTATGGAATCTAACCGGTGTCTAACAGGGTGGCACGGTTGGCGATATTGAGAGTATGCCCTTCGTCGAGGCATTAACCCAGTTCCGATATAAGGTCGGCAAAGGAAACTTAGTCAATATACACGTCTCTTACGTGCCCATCATCCATGGAGAAGAAAAGACTAAGCCCACGCAGCATGCCATAAAACAGATGCGAAGCGCCGGTTTGATACCAGATCTGGTCAGTATTACCGTGGTATATTCCGTAAAATTGGCGGCTAAGTACATTTATAGATTGCTTGCCGATGTGAGCGCCCCCTCGACGAAGCCACGACCCAGAAGATCGCCCGAAGCTGCCAGGTCGAGTACCAACAGGTAGTCACTGTTCGGGATATCGAGACTATCTATCAAGTACCGTTGCTCCTCGAAGAGCAGGGCTTACTCAACCGTTTACGCGAGGCTTTGATGTTAGACCGACTATCCATTCCCCCAGCCATAGTCAACAAGGGCGAAGGCTTATGGAAACTATGGAAGAAGACTGTCGTTACAAAGCCTTATCTGGAACCAGTAACCATTGCTTTGGTGGGCAAATATATTGCACTTCCTGATAGTAAGTGTCGCTGGCTTTCTACACTCCAATTAACCCCCCCCCCCCAAATATCAATCTATATATGAGAATAATAGTATCATTAACTTGTGATATCTAGGCTATCTATCTGTTATCAAAGCTCTAGAGCATTCGGCAATGAGGTGCAATC
This sequence comes from Daldinia sp. FL1419, assembly GCA_025201765.1. Lineage (NCBI taxonomy): Eukaryota > Fungi > Ascomycota > Sordariomycetes > Xylariales > Hypoxylaceae > Daldinia > Daldinia sp. FL1419. The sequence continues at coordinate 26,061 of MU623538.1, read as the reverse complement.
GCAAACTAAACCTATGCTGGATCGACGCAGAGCACCTTGAAGACGCCACTCTAAAGAGCGACCCTACTACCTATCATAAAGCTTGGTCGCAACTCACCGTTGCTTCTGGTTGTAAGTGAATTAATCTGCACCACCTACATCCGATAATCGACAAGGAATGCGAATATACTATAAGATATCTATCCTTTGGGATATAGCTCAAGAACTATATGGTTTCCTCCGATGTATGCAGTGTGTCATTGGCTAATTCGATACAGGTATTTGCCCGGGAGGTTTCGGTGGTAGAGGTGTGGCGGGGATGGTTAAGGCCGCTAAATGGGCCCGCGAATGCAAGATTCCTTACCTAGGAATCTGCCTTGGAATGCAGGTCGCCGTCATAGAAGCTGCGCAGAATCTCTGTGGTTACAAGGATGCCACATCAGAAGAATTTGATGCCAACGCAGAACATCGGGTTGTAATTTTCATGCCAGAAGGATCAAAAGAGATTATGGGCGGCACAATGCGACTCGGTACGAAAGCGACACACTTTCAGCCCGGGAGCGAATGGAGCAAGCTTCGGGCCTTATATGGAGGCGGCACCGTCATGGAAGAGCGACACAGGCATCGATACGAAGTCAACCCTGACTATATCGATGAACTCGAGAAGGCCGGACTTAATTTCGTTGGAAAAGACGAATCGGGGAAGCGTATGGAAGTCGTTGAGCTGCAAGATCACCCATTTTTCGTTGGAGTTCAGGCTCATCCTGAATTTACATCCCGTGTCCTAGCTCCTTCGCCTACGTATCTCGGTTTTATGGCCGCCAGCACAGGTTGTCTCGATAATATTATCCAGGAGATACATCAACAAAAGGAACAAATCAACGGAATCGTCAACGGGGCGGAGGATAGTGTCCATTTCTGATGCTACGGGTGATCAGGACGATATGGGAAAGCAGTTCTTCCTAGTAGTGGGTAGCATAGGCCGCAAACCCGTGCGAGGTGAGCCCTATTAGATTCAGAGTTACTCGTAGGGGATTAAACCTATAAAAAAGGGCGCGTATATACTTGCCCGCCAACTATGGAGTTAGAGCGGATAGTGAGTTATAACCAAGGGGACTACTGCACAATCTGGGTTCAATTTGTCGCTATCATACAATTCCACACCTGTCAGGCATAAAGACGGTTAGCATATGATACTGGCTACGCAGATTACATGTATATCAAAAGGGCATGGCACAGGCGAACTAGAATATGGATATATGAATATACCTAGGTAATACCTCCTTGTAATTTGTGCCATAATTAAGATGTGATTTTGATCTATCAACGAGCATCCTGTGTAGGGTACTTAGGTACATCGGTACTTGAACCATGTACCCCTCCCCCACCACAGGATCTCTTCTGCCATCAACCTATCAACCTATCAACCTATCAACCCAAACGATAAATCTCTACAATTTCCAAGCAGCGACCTAATATATCTAAAGAGCATATAGCACACGATGGCCAGCGGGAATAGCGAAACGAGTACGTCCCTCTTCGCCCCCACATCTCCCCCCCCCCAATACTTAGCAGATCAGAGTAGACAGAGTAGAGTCCAGTATATTAACTAACCCCTCCACCAGTAAATCTCGACACCCTGAGCGCCCAGCAGCTCAGTCAAGTAAAGAAGCAGCTTGACGACGAGCTTGAACACCTCACTTCTTCGTTTACCCAGCTACACGCCGCCCAGTCCAAGTTTCGCGAGTGCCTACGCTGTGTCCAGGATAAGAATAAGGCTCCTGCTCTACGCGGTACGTCCGACTAATTTGGACTAATTTGATCGGGTTGGATTATCCACGAGGAAGCGAAACGCGTCGTCTAATTAGAGAATGTAGAAAATAACTCGATCCTCGTTCCCTTAACTAACTCCCTCTACGTCCGCGGAACCCTTTCGGATGCGTCTCACGTTGTAGTTGATATCGGCACAGGCTTCTACGTCGAGAAGGTGAGAAAGAACTACACGCAACGCGGCTACAAAGGACATCGAATTCGTTAACTTGAGCTGCAGGATATTAAATCGGCGGCGGATTTCTACGAGAATAAGGTGGGAGAGCTTGGAGCAAGCATAAAGGACTTAGAAGCAATAGTACAGGGCAAGACCAATAATGTCCGGGTTATTGAAGAAGGTATTTTCAAATTTTCTACATTTCCTAATCTTAATTGGGGATTCCTCTCCCTTTTCGAAGCTATAGTAGCTAATGCAGGCTACGAAAATATTAGTGCTAAGGCAAAAAATGATCGGCGGAACGCAGCAGACAACAGCAGCACCATCGTAGGCGGCTCGAGAGCTATGAGTGAGGTATCCTTGGCGTGCCATGAATTCTAGGTCTTAAACGTCGAAAACTTCTAACGCCAAACGTATTCTTAAGTAGGGGTTTATTTTATATATCCCTTCTTATGGCAATTTGTGGACTCGACCTGGAATTAGAAAGCCTAGAAGAGGTGATCTAAAGTATTGCGAATGTCGCCGACTGTCCGTAGGAAATGGTCAACCCTGTCAAGGCCCTCAGGCGCAGTTGAGCCTCGCACGGCCTCAAATAGATACTGCAATTCGTCACCCCACACATTTCCGACTGCATCGTCTTCGAAGTCCCATTCTTCTCCAAAGATGCCGATGCCAAGCTCCGTCTTAGGCACCTCCTCAGCTTGCATGGCAGGGATGCTATCCCATCGGTGGTTGACTGCGATCTCGACGATGTACGATGTGGACTCCCATCTAAAGTGGTATATTGTCTTGACTGCGACGTACTTGATCTTCCTCTCCACCGTGACAGAGGGGTCTAGCTTCACGCTAGGGTAGACATCAAAGTCGTGAGGTCGCTCCGAGTTATGCAGCTCGACCTTGGCCGATCTTAAGTAATGGTTAACTTCTGGAAACGTCTTCGCTCCCTTGTCCACGTCGATAGCTTCAAACTGCCAATCAAGGTTCCTGGTAGCTATGTCAGAATGTATGCTATGCAAATTGTTATCCAGTAGTAGACTTACTTTCCGGGGCTCAAGTTGTAAACGTTACATTCCGCAGGGTTGGCACCCAGTGTGCTCGAAGTGATGGCGTAGAGCTGACATGCGATTGTGCCTCTGGTCCTTCTTCCAGTGGTTCTCTTTTTGATGGGAATGTCAAACTTGGTGCCCTCGGAGCGCATCTCGAGAGCATATTCCGGCATCACATCCGCTGCCATGTTCGCCTGGTTACCAGTAGGTCGAAACGGACCGTCTGTGCTATTTCTGACGAAATCTAGGATCTTTCTAGCCAGTGCCTCGTCACCGATCCTATTCAATTCTTAGTAATTCCAGCCAAAGTTATGGAATTTGGAGATTTAAGTGCTCACCAATTCCCCAGCCACCCACCCGCGCGAGGGTTCTTCACCATGACCTGAAAGTCGTTATATCCGTACACTTCTTTGCCCCTCGGATGCTTTTTCAACATGAAATGGCCCAAATAAACTCTCAATGCCAATGACAACTTGAGGCGACCAGCCTTGACCAGTGATTTATAGAGATACTCGTTCAGCTTCGTTCTATACTGCTCAGAAGTCTCTAGAAGCTGCAGATCGGCGGCGGCATCTTGTCCTGGTTGTAGGATTGGTCGTATCCCGCCTGTGTCGGGGCTGATGCGTAAGACGACTTGGGCGGCGCTGTCGATTTGGGTCGGAGGCTCAACGAAAACATTGGATCCCCTTACAGACTCGTCGGAAATCAAATCTTGGGCCACATCTTGGGCCACGTTGATATATTCTCCGATGTTCTTGGCAAGGCCGGTGATTCTCATATAGGAACCTTCGGGAGTCTCATGAAGCTCGAGATTGTACTTTCCCACGCGGGACATTTCTTTGTACACAGCCTCAATCACTCCGATAGTTGATTCCGAAGTGTGGGGGATGATGAAGTGGGCCTGGTATTATTCGAAAGAAATATCAAATTAGCTGATCGATATACAAAACAAATGACAGTTGATATACTAACCTTCACTGTCTCGTTGGGGTCCTCTACGCCAGGCTCAATTATCTGCGTGGTGACAATACTGACAGTTGAATGGGCGTCGTCGAGACTCGGACTTGACTTGACCGACTGGGAGGGCATTTTATCAGGCATCTGATCAGGATCGAAGTCGATCATGGCTATATGAGTATCATCTATCTCGGTCTTTGGCTGGCGGGAGACCAGCCTAACGGCTTCAGGTACGACAAGTCGAGATGTAGTTAGGTTAGTTTCAGGAGAGTGGCTAGCTTCAGGTTGTAAATCCGACGTAGTAGAGGGGGTGTAGACAGCTAGTCCAGATCCGAGTCCATAAGAGTCGGGATCAAGGATGGGAAAGTGCTGGAGTGCGGCTTCGTCATTGCTGGGCCCCTTTTCTGGACTCTCGAGGAGAAACAAGTCCGAGGAAGATACTGAATTGCCGCGAAAGTCGTCGCTATTGGGCGTGTAAGAACTACTAAACGTAGGGCAATTCATAGATTAGTATCAACTCAAAATCCAAGACGGCTGATCATGCGAGGTGAGAAAAGCACGTACATGGTAATCAGCGGTTCCATTGTAGCTTGTAGGGCAGATTCGATTTAAATCACAGAATAACCGGTAGGAACAAAGCTATGCTTCGATACTAGAATCGGAAACTCGATTGAAAGAACGACGTGAAGATACAAAAGAAAAATAAAGTCTCGATGCCGAAGATAACATGAGAAGGGAGATGGAAACTGTATCCAGATTGTAGAACACACAACCTCTATGAAACTTGTCAAGATAATTTAGGGCTGGGCTTATTAAGGACGTCATGTGGAATCTACCTAGTTAGCTTCGGATACTTGGGAGAGGATCTTGATTTAAAAGTCGTAGGATACATGTATGTAGTAAGGATTGGTAGTTGCCTACGGTTAGGTACATGGAGGTCTTCCATATGACTGGGCAACAGGTACGAACCAGGTCCAACCTCACTTGTCAATAGGTACTATATTTACATGTATGCCTAAAGTCTAATATTCTAGGTAACTTGAATGTACATCTGACTTATAAGACCGTACGAAGTAGGTACATTGAATTACTCACGTACATACCTAGGGTCCTAGGTACATGTAGGTATTGTTTGTGTTTGTAGGTAACTACACCTTGTAACTTGTTATATGTGCTGCACCTTCTTCATTACCACAATGGTGTAACACATGCGAGTACCCGGCTGGGGTTTTATCTCTTGGGTATTTAAGACGAAAAGCCGCATGGTACCTGTCGTATGCCTTCTAGAAATAATATAGAAATATAGCTTGATGAAGTATTAGAACGACTATTGAATTGGTAGTTTTTTATTTTTTATTTATTATTATTATTTTTTATTTTTTAAATTTTTCTTCATTCATTGTGCATCAACTATTGTCTACGAAAACCCATCGGCAGTTGGATCGACTCTGTCACGTGACCTCGCGAATCCTACGCGAGAAACCGCGGCTATCTGCGAGTTACCGCCATCCACTTTATCGGAGCACCTGCAGACATTTACTTTACCATAGACGTACGTACGTACGTAGGTATCTATCTTATACTATCTACCTGTAACATTTAAGTCACAATTTTAACAATCCGGGTTTTTCTTATAATTCATTAATTTATTATAATTGATCCTTCATTTCTGACATCTGTTGCTGTTTTTCATTTAAGATGGCCCGCCGCTCTTCCAACGTCATCAGGGGGGTCGCCAGAGATGATTCGGATGACGAATTGGGTGTCGATGATCACCCCTGGGAATGGATATATCGGGAAGCTGAGCCCTCTGCGTCGTCGACCAAGAGGAAGAGGAACATACATAATAGCGTAATAGGTGCCCGCATGGGTAACTTTGAATGCTACGTTGGCGATTGTGTTCTCTTAAAAGCTGAAGGATCTAATGAAGCATGGGTTGCTATAGTATCCGAATTTCGCGAAGCCGACGAGGATGGAGACAAAGCTGCTAATTTTCTTTGGTTCTCTACCGAGAAAGAGATTCGAAATAGCGATAGGAAGAGGGCTGATTTCTTGCCGGTTGGTGTTTTATACTAGCCTATACGGTTCCCCTTCTATTGCCCCCTTTTGCTAATTGCCTCGAGTTTAGAATGAACTATACATCACGCCATCCTCTGATATAAATCCGTTGGCTTCCATCAACGGCAGAGCCGTAGTTATGTCCCAGAAGAAGTTCCAGCAGGAATATCCTAGTGGCAAGATCCCTCGTAGCTCACCAGGCTACAACAAGACCTTCATTTGTAGAAGAGGATGTAATACGAGAACTGCAACATACACAGAAGAGTTTGTATGGGAAGATGTCTATTCTGGTAGAGAAGGGGATGTAGATGACTTACTAGAGTTGGTACGGAGCGGGACGAGGTCGACAAGAAAACGCCGTAATCAAGATATTTCTACCCAAGAAACTGAATATGTGGCTGCCCAGCCAGAGAGAGATGAGGACTACGCCTCTGATGATGGTGCGCCGCGACCCGTAACGACACCTAGAAAGAAGCAGAAGACGAAACAAGTCGTGACACCTTCCAACCGCAGGTATGTATTTGAATCCTCGGTTAATCGTGCCCCGTAAATCTTGATCTAGTCCTATTAACTTTAGCTACTAGAGTTGTGGTGAAAAAGGCATTGGAATTCACACCGCTTGCCACTCGCGTCCTTTCTCCAAGCCACCACCAGTCTTCCCCGTTCCAGATCGCACGAGCCCAATTGCATGTTGCATCAGTACCTACTAGTTTGCCATGTCGAGAATCAGAATTCTCCCTAGTGTATTCACACCTCGAAGCTGCTATCACCGATGGATCCGGCGCCTGTATCTACATTTCCGGTACGCCCGGAACTGGGAAGACGGCTACCGTACGTGAGGTGGTATCAAAGCTAGACGAGGCAGTTGGATCCGACGAGTTAGATGATTTCATTTTTGTCGAAATCAACGGCATGAAAATCCCTGATCCGCACCAATCGTACTCCCTCCTTTGGGAGGCTCTAAAAGGGCAGCGTGTCAGTCCAAGCCAGGCGCTAGATCTCCTAGAGCGAGAATTTAATAACCCGAGCCCTCGGCGAGTTCCCTGTGTCGTTCTCATGGATGAGCTGGACCAACTCGTTAACAAGAACCAGAGTGTCATGTATAACTTCTTCAACTGGCCTGGCCTAAGACACTCGCGACTTATTGTGCTAGCGGTGGCTAATACAATGGACTTGCCGGAACGAACACTCAGCAACAAAATTAGCAGTCGTTTAGGACTGACACGAATTACATTCCCCGGTTATAATCACGAACAGCTCATGAAGATTATCCAGTCGCGACTTGAAGGCGTTCCAGGTAACATAGTCGAGCCGGATGCCGTCCAGTTTGCTAGCCGTAAAGTCGCCGCTGTGAGCGGTGACGCCCGGCGTGCCCTCGACATCTGCCGACGAGCAGTAGAATTAGCCGAAGCTGATGTCAAGGGCGCGGAACCTGACCCAGGGACGCCAAGTAAGAGGGCAAAGGCAAAGACGGGTGAAGCAGATAAAGCAAAGAGCTCTAGGGGCAAGGTCACTATAGCGACAGTAAAGCGGGCAATCAACGAAGCAACAACAAGCCCCTTACAACAATATTTACGAGCACTGCCGTTCGCTTCCAAGTTAATTCTCGCGTCCCTGCTCGTGAGAAATGAGCGTACGGGCTTGCCTGATAGCACCTATGGTGATGTAATGGAGGAGATGAATCGAGCTCTTGTATTAGACGCTAGAAGTCGTCGAGTTGGTTTACTACGGCAAACAACGGATAAGGATTCCAAAGCGGATATGAGTACGCGAAAGAAAGAACAAAAGCTCCCCAGACCAGCAGGAATTAGTACCGCTGCCGTCGATCTCACCGGGGCCGGAATCATCATTCTCGAAGGGCAACGGGCGGAGCGACCGAGCAAGATTAGGCTTGCTGTAGGTGATGAAGAGATCAAGCTTGCATTTCGAGACGACCCGGAAATTCGGGCGCTGGGTATAGCGTTCTAATGTACAAGTAGTACCCCCCCCCCCAAAAAAAAACCAGGATTCACGACGTTAATACCCCCCTAATAGTTATCATCTGTTTCCATCCTTCGTAGCGTAAGGCAAATAAACATTTATAACTAAAGTATCCCCCTTTTAGTGCTGGCAGCGCAATGCGATCAATAACGCCTTTTTTTCTATAAAAAAGAAAAGAAAAAAAAATCCCCCCATCCTAATACTTAATTAATACTTCTGTCTCCCTAGCGTAGGCTTCCACTCGAGCGGATGCGTCTCGGGCGTAGCCTTCTCGTCCTGTTTCCATATCTTAATCGTCTTATCCGCCTCGCCGACGATCAACCTGAGACCCGTGCGGTCGAAAGTCGAACTCATGATACCTGCCTCGGCATCTAGGGAACCCGGCTGGGCGATCGAGTCCAAAGCCTGGAACCTATGACCCGTCTTCCAATCCCAGAAGCTCATGGAACCATTATCGCCACCGGAAAACAAGACGTCCTCGTTGACGGCGAGGGAATTGATGATGGCGTTGTGGCCCTCGAAATTACCCATGAAGGCACCCTCGGGACACTTCCACTGCTTGATGCTGCCCGTGCTGCCCGTCGCGAAAGTGAATTCGCTAGGGTGCAAGGCCAACGCGCGGACACCTTTCTTATGGTGTGTAAGGACGCCCATGGTCTTGCCGGCTGCCAAGTCCCATAATCGTACCGTGGAATCGAGGGATGCGGATATGACTTGCGGGTCGGCTTCTTGACACTTGACGTCGGCGACGGTACCCTTGTGGCCTGAGAGCACGTGAATATTGCTGCGCGTGCGCATATCCCAAACACGAGCTACGCCATCACGTCCACCTGTGACTAGAACGTCTAACGTGGGGTGTAACGAAAGAGTGTACACGCCGCTCAAATGGCCGTGGTAATGTCTGATCACCTTATTCGTCTCCAAATCCCAACATTTCACCATCTTATCCTCACCACAGGAAAATAGATACGGGTGTCGAGGGGATACGGCCAGGCCTCGTACGGTGGAGATGTGACCGGTCAAAGTCAATCTCAGGTTTCCCGTGGCCAAATCCCAGATCTTGATAGTGCGGTCGCCAGCACCGCTAGCAAACCATTGATTGTGCGGCTCGACGGCCAGAGCTCGTACCCAGCCTAGGTGGCCGGAGATGACTCGCATAAGCTTCCATGGCGGGTGCCAGTCGGGCTTGATCTGATGCGTAGCCTGCGCTCGAGCGACGCTTAGGGATTGAGACGTGGAAGTATTTGATCTGGCCGAGTCAGCTGCGGGCTTTTGTAAATGGACCAACGCGTTGGAGCTCGACGGCAGTTTATTCGGGTTAGGGGAAGACTCCGCGATGCCTTGGATCAACTTTTGCGTCTTTTGGTCTTCGGGTGCGGCCGGAGGTTCGTTCGCAGCTGGTCTCTTGCCCTTCTTTCTAGCGCTCATAGCGCTAGCTTGCTTCTGAGCTAGTGCAGGGGGCAATTCTCGTACATCTTGATATTCGGCGCGGAGGCGAATGGATAGAGCATCTTTCTCGCGTTGAGGCTCGAGCGCGTCGTCGAATAGCTTGACTTTCTTGCGCGCCGACTCGCCGGACGAAGGATCCGCGAATAGAGATTTCGAGCGTCGGGCGTTCTCTAACACGAGAGATTTGAGATCGGTCTGACCGACCTCCATGGTGTTGGTTGGGTGGTTGTTGCGTATTATTCCGTATTATTCCGTATGATGGATTTGATGATAAGTGATAATAGCGATGATGGGCGAAGGTTTTGGTAAAAAGAGTGATAAGTTGAGCAAAATGCCCGGAGTGAATTCATTGGATCTAAGCCAGGGGTACAAAGGTAGGTAACCAGCATTATCGATAATGCTTATCGATAATGCTACATGTACGAATACGTAGGTAGGTACCTAAGTATAAATATGTACAAGTAGGTACACCGTACGACCCGGTAGCTGAATATTCTCTCGATTTGCGCATATGTATCCCGGGGGTACTTTACTAGAGCCTAGAGGTACTCGAATACATGGAATAAATGCGTGTGAATGACGCTGTACCTCAGGAGCCTAACCTAGACTTATTAGAGAATGGAAACCATATATCCGTTCTTCTCCTCCACAAGCATAAAAGAGATAGCCTCCTTCTTCGAGTAAACGAATCACATACGAGGGCGACTACGAGGTGACTATCCCTTTCGATCGTCAAGAGCCAAGACTTACCCGACTTGCTCTCGCGGTTCAACTCACCAAAATCGAGTGATACTAACTTGAGGAGATACGGACATCTTATTAAAACAACCATTATATGAAATGGATTCCGATCAGTCCAAATATGCCATACACGCAGCCGCCCGGGAAGGCAAAGGTAGCATACCTATCTCTTCTCCTGTCTCTTCTCCTTCGCCGAATTTCTCTCGGCTACTGAAATAACTAATCTTAGGTATTTACGACAGTTACTATAGTCGAGTCCTTATTGAATGTAAGGTCACGAATATAACCTATTTCATGGAATTCCCGTATAGCTAACAAACCAAACAGGCAGACCCCCAACTATCCCGTCTCAAGGATGACGACGGTCGCCTTCCTATTCACTGGGCTGCATCTGCAAACAGCCATCCTATAGTTCTAACGTTGGCTCAAAAGAAGGACTTTGATCCCGATGTCGAAGTAAGCAAAATCCGTTATCGTAGGCCCCTTGACCCCCATCACACGGCCTGTGCGATCATTTCCACACAGCTAACAACAGCCTCTAAGGATGACAGCGGCTGGACTCCGTTGATGATCGCGGCAAGCGTTAAAGACGGCGACACAATAGTCGACCTTCTACTCTCCAGGGGCGCCGACGTGAACCAGAAGAGTGAGTCTTACCCCTGAACGTCAAGCATAAAACCTACGAAAGCTAACTCTAGTAGATAACAACGGACAAGTGCGTGGCTGGGCCGCAATCTCCACGCAGGCTTACGGAACCGATAGCTAATGTCAGCACAGACAGCTCTTCACTTTGTCGCTTCCAAGAATAATCTCGAGGTAGCCCGTAAACTTCTAGATCACAAGCCGCCAGCTTCGACGAGAGTCCGGGACAAGCGCGGCCAGTATCCAATTCACCGAGCGGCGGCCGTTGGTTCGGCGCCCATGGTCAACCTCTTGTTGCAAAGCAAGAGCCCGCTTAACGCGACTGATAATTCGGGATACACGCCCCTGCACCATGCGGTAGCCGAGGGTCACGGTTAGTTTCTTCCTATACCGAGTTGCAGATAGAAAACATTTCACAGCTTCGCTAATAGCACCTACGCAGGAGATACTGCCGTTGCCTTGTTAAAAGCTGGCGCCGAGATCGACAAGCGAGATTCCGACGGATATCTCGCGTTGGATCTTGCTCCTGACAAGCAAGTTCGCAAATACATTGAGCGAGAGGCCGAGAACGAAGGAATCGACTTATAACTTGGTTTTATAGATACTGATTGTTTGTCGTTAATCGCGTACGCTATTCATAGCATTCCACTATGTCCTATACCCCAAGATACTCAGGCGTAATATAAAGCCCAGACAAGAGTCGCCGCCTCCTTATTTAATTGTGCGTTCCACGAGGTCTCTATACATGGCTTTGACATCGTCTACATCCGCGCGTAGCTCTTCTACTAGCTCGCTCTTTTCCCCGAGCATCTCCAGCGTAGTTTGGTACCTTTCATGAATGACCGCCACCTCCTTCTCCAGTTCTTCCACTTTCTTCTTAGCCCCCTTTTCGGCCTCAATCTCCTTCATTAGAACGACGATCTCTCCGCGAGCCTCGTCTCGTTGACTTGAAATTCTAGCCAGCTCTTCCTTGGCTGCTACCTTCTCGCTTTCTAATCGACGGACTACGGCGCTCATCCTCTCAACTAATTGTACTGACGGCCCCGCTGTCATAGTAGATACGGACATCATATCTTGTAATACGTTCTGTGGAGATGATGGAGTTTCGTTCTCAAAAACATCGTCCCTATCGACGGGATGCGCCGGCGGAGAAGCTAATATCTCCAAACCGCCAGAGAGAGACGGCGGTGTTCCCGACGACTGCACCGAGGAGAAGGGGAACATGGGTGACCGCATAGGGGGCAAACCCGATGGTCGCCTTGCTGACGCCGGCCGATCACCGGGACTCGGTTCGCCGTTACTAGAGGGTGCCGAGGCTTTACGTAGTCTCGTCGGGTAACTTTGTAATCCTAGGAATTCGCCGCTAAAGGTTCTCTGTGGCGCTGCCAACAAAGGTGATTCTGGACGGCTAATGTTGCGGAAAGCAGCAGTCGGTATATCTTCCAGCCAGTTTCGCCGATCTGGATCTGCTTGCTCGGTCTTTTCTTCTTTCCATGCTATCCGCTGTCGCTCAAAATCCGATTTTGCTTCGGCTAACGCGGCCTCTGCCTCCTCGGCTCGCTTGCGCAAGCTTTCGATTTCTGATCTGTGCGAAGACAAGTCTTCTTGTACGCTAGGAAGCTGGTTTCTGGCTTCTTCTAACTCTTCCTCCTGGCGTTTAGCTCGGGAAGCCTAACCCAAACCATTAGCTTTCCTGTTTAGTCTAGAAGTTCATCAAGTAACTTACTGTCTCCCGAGCTTTCCGTCGTATTTCCGATTCCCGTCGCAATGCTTCATCCCTTTCTTTCTCCAGGGCCGCAGTCTTGGCAATTAAAGACGCCTCTATACCTTGCCAGTTTTCGCTGGCGATGGAATATTGTGTCTGCAGTGTCTCTATCTGGCGAAGCAGCTTCGCTTGTGCATCACCTACGGCGCCTGTCGATGCCTCTTCCGCTCGAATTCGAAGGGCTTCTAATTTGCTCTCGAGAATATGGACCTCCCCCTTAAGCTCCAACTCCATGGCACGAAACCGCTCCGCGGCTCTGTCGGCCTTTTCTTGTAGCTCTGTTGCTTGTAACTTGGCACGGTCGGCTATTAAACTCTTCTCTACCTCTAGCGTCGCAACCGCTTCTTCTAATTCTTTCGCATGCTTCTCTCCAGCCTCTCGTAACTGATCATTTACCTTGGCGGTCAATGTCTTGGCCCGATCGGATTCCTCCTGGAGACGATCCTTGAGCTCGGATATAGTACCATCTTTGGAAGAAATTTCAGCTCTTAATGCTTCTAGATTCCTTCTCAGTTGGCTTATTTGCTTCTGAGAATCCGCATTGGCCTTCTCAACGTCGCCATGCTCGTGTAGCTTTCTACGTAGAGTATTGAGCTCCGCCTCGGCTTTCTGACGCCAGATTTTTTGCTCATTCAGCTCCTTCTCAGCCACAACAAGTTGGCCTCTTAGTTTTTTGATCATGCTCCTATGTTTTTGTTCCGTATTCGCCAGTTTCTGCCCTTCTTCCATCAGTTGAGCAATCTGCTGGTCTTTCTCGGCATCTTTCTTAGCACTGCCTGCCGGCGCGGTAGCAGCAGAAGCCCTTGCCGCGTCTGACACTTGCCGGGCTAAATATTGTAGTTTGGCCTGTAGGGCGTCGACTCTTTCGACATGACTATGAAGTTCTTCCTGGTGCTGCGCGTTGGCCTCTTCCAAGGCCTTTTCTAGGTCGGCAATGCGCTGCTCGTATAAGCCTGAAGACACTGCATTATTTTCGGCCTCCACAGGCCCGTCCTTATCGTCCATCGTCGGCGGCTCGGCTTTCTCGTCATCCTGAACATTGCGATCGGGTTGTGACGGGATATCCGCCACCTTTTCGGAACTTTGCTCATCAGCCGCCGGAGTCAGCGAAGCCGCAGGAGTCTCGTCGCCCGGTGCAGACGAAGCAGGCGCTTTGGGAATTCTATCGTCCTTCGTGGTTTCTGTCTCGGAGCCTGGTGGGGACTGCATCGTGGATACCGCGGGAGGAACGTCGGTGCTGGTACGGGGACTTTGGGCTGGTGGAGCTGATTCGGTGCTTAATCTAGCGGGTGAAGCGTCGGTTTTTTGAGCAGCATTCCTTGCGGCGACGGCCCTAGCCAGCCGCTCTTGCAATCGGTCATTGGAGGACTTGGAAGGTGTAGTAGATCGAGCCGTGGGAGCGGATGACGTAGATGGTGTTCTGGTCGGTCGTTGCGAGGATGACTGCTTTGCCGCATCCTCTTCGGCGAGTATATTGTCAAGACGAGCTTCGACACCAGCGACAGCCTGGGACAAGAAGGAGCCCCATCTTGACGACTTCTGGGGAGCTGACATATCTAAGGCTCTCAGGCCTACGCTGCAACTAAAAAGATGAGCTTTAACGAGTGATTATGTCGCACGTAGTTCGTTCTTCCAAGCAATTCCGGAGAAGAAGCCGTCGCATTGTACAGGACGTTATGCGCTGATTGCTGACGCGTCACAGCGACGAGAAAGATGAAACTTGGACCCGTCCTACCCGTCCTAGCCGTCCTACTTAAGAGTAGAAACTGTAGAATTTATAGAATCCGGAATATCTTAACATTTGCTTCCTTCTCTTCTTTCTCACTTAGGAAAATAAAAAAACAAACTAGCAAACCGGACAGATAGTAAGATGATGGCGGCGGCGGCGGTAGTAGTACCTGTAGTAGTAGTAGTCGGAGTCGGTATAAGTTATCGCTGTAAATTGCCGGACAGGCTTGTTGTATAACCAAAGGAATACGAGGTGCAGCTTTCGCGCAACAGTTTGTAGCTAAAGCGGATGGATTCTGCAGGCGAAGCTTGGCAGCTATATTAATCAGAAAATACACCAACCAAAGGGTTTTTGTTTGTTTCAGACACCCAGAAAGATTGTTAGTCAGTAACCAAATTGGGGGATCGTCCCTGTTTAAGAGGGAAACGCCCAAGGCGTCATCAGTAAAACATAAAAGAACTCCGATAACTATGTTTAGTATATTGCGTTGAAATGCATATCATTCATATCATTTTCTTTTAATTAATTCGAGTCGGTTATGCGAATAGCGGCCGCATACCGTACACGTACGTACCTGGATTAGGTAAGCAGGCACCTATGTAGGTTAGGTAGTTACTGTGCCTAGAAACCAAAGGAAACAAGGATTTTCCCCGAAGCCCATGCGTTCATACCTGAGTAAGTTAGCGTACTTGCACATTCCCGCATGTCTCTAGAATGATCCTGCATCTACTGTAATAGGTAATAAGCTATACTCCATAGGTAAGTACCTACGTAAAGGAAGGTGTGTTCATGGTATAATGGGATAGAGGTACGGACATAAGCTTTCGGCAAGATGTACATAGTAGTTACACATGTAGTTACACATGTAGTTCTAGTAATGGTATTACGGTTCGGCACTACCTGCTGCACTACTTTCGCTACTTTGATTCTTACCGGAGTGCCGGAAACGCTCTTAAAACCCTGCTCAGCTTCCATTCTGGGTACATAACCTATTCCATATTTCTCTTTATTCCTATCCGTTGACTTATAAGCTCAGGGGAGACAGGATTCGTTTAATCATATTGGAGATTTGTTGAATATAATCAGACGACGCTCATGTTATAAGCCGGTCTCTACTTACTTCGCCCGCTCTCTCCGAATATGAATATGTCTATGCGGGGCCTCATCGAGGCCTTGAGCTTCCCTTACCACGAACCTCGGCAGGGTTTCTGGGGAGAAAAAAGCTCTACCTTGAACTTTTGTGAAGAAGCAAGTAAAACTATCTATAACTTTACTGGCCGTAATATCACATATACATATACTAACTAGATATAAATCTTTTAGGATTATGTTATGAGTTACTACTGTGCCGAAGTCTGCAACGTAGGCTTTCCTCTCTCCCAAATTTGTTCTGTTTATTCTGTCTACCCCTCCAATTCCCATCTTCGTCACTTCGAGTTCAAGAGATGGGACATATGAGGAGAATGTGGTGATTCGGAGACTAATCTGTTTCATGCGTCTCGTTACGTTTAGACTCTTACCAATGCTCTCTTCATATGGCTAGGCTATAAGGGCATCCGAGGGTGCATTAAATACTCACATCCCTTGATTTTCATCATCACGTTTGCTGGATACCTTGTGGTCGGCCTAGGGTCTACCTTCTTTCACGCTTCTCTTAAGTGTAAGCCCGCATAATAACTGACGATACCATGTCCAAGTTTCCTTGGCGCATAGGTGCAGATTTCTTGACATCTAGTTCGCTGCATTCTAACATTTCACAGATCCCATGCAACTGGTGGACGAACTTGCTATGATCTATACGACAGGCTTCATGTGCTTCGCTACTTTTACGTACGGCAGATCTGTTCCATTTTCTTCAATCCTTGGTGCCGGCCTTCTCTGGCTGGCGTGGTTCATAACTGTTCGTCTTTACCCTCGTCACTGTTCGTAGCACAGCTGCACACGTACCTAACAAAGGATTGCCAGAGCAAATATTATGAAACCAAGGACCCCAAGTTCCACCAAAATGCCTACGCAGTATTGACCGCTCTGGTGGTTTTCTCCAACATGTGGATTATGGAGCGAACACTCCGGCCGGCTCTGAAAGCGAGGGAAGAGAGTAGAAACCGCCAAGATCGCGCCCCGAGGTTGCCGACAACCAATGAGACGATAAAGCAGATGTGGGTCATGATTGCGACGGGTAAGCCACTGACGGTAACCTAATCGGTAATTTTTGTCTAACAATTTGGTCTCGTAGGGCTCAGCATATTCCTCGGTGGTTTTCTTATCTGGACCTTGGATAACGAATACTGTAACACAATTCGTAGGTGGCGACATCAACTCCAACTCCCTTGGGCTATTATACTCGAAGGACACGCTTGGTGGCACCTTAGTACGTAGGCCTCTAAATTCCCCGTTTCTTGCAAGTGTTTCTATTGCAAATGGCAACTAACACCTTTAATAACCACAGTGACTGGAATAGGTGGTAAGTATAACCTCGATCCCCGGCATAACGGGTAGACTTATATATACACGGGTAGATGATGATCCTAGACCCCACTAACATAACTGCCTCTATTAGCATACTTTTACATTATCTGGCGCATCTGGGTCCACCGCTGCTTGGATGGTGATGAGGATAAGTTTCGACTCGTTTGGCCCTCGATACTCCGGATGCCAGAAGTTGTCTCTATAGAAGACGCGATGCATAAAAAGAGAGAATAGAAAGCGAGTCGATTCCGTTAGACGGCCGGGGTAGTACTCTTCTTATGCGGCTTACTTAGGGGCTTCGCGCCATGAGGTTCTATTTAGCGATAGATGGTAACGATAGACGATAGACAATAGCGATAGATGATGCGATTAGAAGCGTACTCTGATTGTACTCTAGTTGAAGGGTGATCTGCATGTTTGGCGTTGGGGTTTACTTGATAGATTAACTTAGGTAACTACTAAGTTCGAGGGGGGGGTTACGGACCCCCCTTAGAAATGGACCCCCTGTCAAAACTATTCCGCCTTTGGCTTAGTGGGGTATAGTAGAAAAAAATATTTAATTATTATTTTGAATATAATTTATTTAAGTTAATTAATAAGGTTATATTATTAATATTAATTAAGTTTAATTTTATAAATTTATATTTTTATTTGAATAAAAATATTCTTTTTTTAAAAAAAATAAATTATTTAATTAATTTATTAATTTATATTATATAATTAAAAAAATATATTTTTTATTATTTAATAATTTTTATTATTAAAAAAATATATTAATAAGGAAATAAATTTTTAATTAATTTAAAAAATAAAAGTAAAGATATTTTGAATTTTTAATTTAAAAGTGGGTTATGTATAAAAGTTTTAAAATATAATTAGTTTAATTTATAGGGGGTCCGTTTTTAGGGGGGGTTCGTAACCCCCCCCTCGAACTTATATGATGTACTTATTACCTGATACTGGAGGTCACCCCAAGGGCTAACACAATCCTTAAATTTTCAAGTAAAATCTTTCATAAATAATTAATATATTATTATTTTTATAATATGGTATAGAGTAATTAAGTAATAGATATTATCTTGTAGAGATTCTATTAGCCTCTTTAGAGCTAGACCTCCTAAATCTCCACAGTTCTTTTGGATATAAATAACCTTTTGAGAGTTATCTTTCTTATTTGATTAACTCAAGCTTATTATGGTTCTTTAAGAATAACTTTTATAAAGCTTTTGTACGAGAATATACAATTTTAGTCCCTTTTTTAAAAATATTTTCTTCTAATGTGTTATTATTGGTAAGTAATTATTATTATTAGTTTTTTTATTTGATTATTTTAATTAGAAAACTTTGTTATGTAATAAACTTGAAAGTTTTCTTTCTAAAATCGTACCCATGGGGGGGTGGGTTGAAATTCTCAAGCTCGGACCAGTTGGCAACAAAATTGATAAGATAAGCGATAAGATAGCAATCAACCAATCAAACCTTATCGATTAAGGGGGGCTTACATACACCTAAAAGAGCCAATCAAATTGCTCGCTCCACAATCAATATGTGGCATGGAAGTATCGGTGATTCGAGAAAAGGGGGCGACCAATCAGATATTGGTGTTTTAGGTACGTACCTGATTGAACAGAAGAGGGCAACCAATCAGATATTGGTATTTCAGATACGTACCTCGAAAGGGTGTGTAGATCTTTTGGAGACGATTCCAAGTGACTCACATGTGGTGTTGCCACCTCCAAAAATCAACCAATCGGACGATAGGGTTGAGAGTACGTACCCTGGGTAGCCAATCAAAAGGCTCGCACACAATTCAGCTTTGACGTAAAAACTGATCATACCCATATTAGGTATACGATCTAGCCAATCGGAGGCCTTGGAGGCCTTGGAGGTTTTCGTAAGATTTCGTCAGCCCGTTTCAGCTACTGCCCGCTAATCAGACCAATAGGTATGCGAGGCTAACACGGTCCGTGCATGTTGATTGGATATATATACCAGCTCTCCCCGCCTCTAAGCCAAGCCAGCGTTTCTCCCTTTTACACCTTTTTGGACCCCACTTTTGACGTTACACAACAGGCCACACACAGTATCGTGGCCAGCCTCTTATTAGCTCTTATCAGGTCTCTTATCAGGTCTCTTATCAGACTCCCTCAGCCTCGTCTAGCCTCCCCTAGGTAACCCCCCCAGCCTCCCCTAACTAACCCCCCTAGCCTCCCCTAGCTGACCCCCTAGCCCTCCCGGCTAGCTCTCAGGTAAGCAGCACCCTCGTTTCCAACCCCCCCTACCCCCTTGCCCCCGAGGCTAACCTGTGTGGTTTGTTGATCAGGCTAGGTTATTAGGTAAGCATCGCCTAGTGGCATTTCGACCCGGTTCTATCTAACAGCAGTTATTCCCAGTTATATCCATCCGTATCATGGCCGATACTGACCCTCCAAGGCGACGGGGGCGTACCCGGCGAGCACCACCAGCCCCCGGTACTCGAAGATGCATTCGCTGCCGTATCGACCAACCAGAATCGATGCTTCAGTCCGATCGGTAAGACGTTCGTTGGGCGCCTCACAGTCCCGACCGATATTCCTCCGAATCAGCCATCTCCACCACACAAACCTTTCCCTGTCCCTTGCGAGCCCGGTGATGAATCCGCTTTTACCCGGGATGATGCTTAGTGTATCACCATTCTCTTATATGCCCTTAAAAGTGACGTTTAGCACCAGTGTTACTGTTGCCTCGAAACCTTTTCCCCCCTGAAAATCGTCTCGATTTCGGGGTCAGCAATACCGATACAGGGGCTACGTTTGCCACTTTCTTCGGGACGTTGCCGCTTTGTACAGGGTGCTTCCTCGGCTACCAGCTGAGTTGGACATCATTATGCTACGTCCCACCAATTCACGGCTCCAGCGTCAAGTGCTCCGTGACTTTCGGCGCCGATTGTAAGTTGTCTCCCGTGATATTAATGTCTTTGACCGGATACACCGGTCCAGAATTATTATTATTATTATTATTATTATTATTATTATTACACCGCATTACCTAAATTCTTTAATATAGGTATCCGGTTCATCTTTTGGTATTTGTTCCGGAGATAGCCTACCCGCTACCTCTCTGGCCTAGCTTCGTTGCTGTAGCTCTGGCTACTTCTTATATTCCTATTGGAACTCACCATCCAATAGAAATGGTTTAACCAATGCGAACGCCCTTTGCTGTGTTATAAAATACGTTTCTTTTGCCCCGGTGGTGGTTCGCTGCAGTTGTCCGATTCGAGCTCTAGCGAGCTCGACCCCCCTACTAGGGAAGGGGGTGGTCCAGAATTATATCGTGTCAAAAATAAGGTAGTAGTTCCATTTTTCGGTTGCATATTAAGTATGACGTCAAGGGTATTAATTGCCAACGTTTCTAATTTCCTTTCGCTGTTATTTTTGCTGTTCTAATTTATAAAATGAAAGGTATTATATGTGATAAAATAGTATTAAATATTTCAGAAATGAATTTATCCCCTGACCTAACGTATATAACTATTTCTAAGGTAAAAAGGCTCCAGGATTTGATATTTCGTACTCCTTTTAGGTTAGATACTTTACAACAGGGTATCAGTAAATTGGAAAATTAGCGCTCCCAAAATTGGTTACATAGAATACGGCAATTAATTCAATAAATCTGTAATTTCAATTTGTTATTCTGTAATATGTACCTATTCCAAATAAAATCGTTGCGTAGCATCGATTTTCGATTTATTAGCTAAGCCTTTGCTTGCAAAGTTTTCTTAGCTTAAATTGCTTGCAATTTTCAGAGTATTTTATTTTCTTTATAATATAAATATCTTATATCTTCAAGTTTATACAACCTCTATCCTATTATAGATTAATTAAAATATAGGGTATATCTTATAAGAATTATTAAAATTCCTATTTAATATAATATTTTATTATATTAAATTAAGGTTATATACTGGAGGTCACCCCAAGGGCTGACACAATCCTTAAGTTTTCAGATAAGGTCTTTTATAAGTGCTTAATCCATTATAATGTTATTATTTTAAAAAAAAATTATATAAGATCTTTTATAAATAATCAATATATTTTTATTTTATTATATTAAATTAAAATAATATATTAAAAGTTTATGGAGGCCATAAAAGCGGTTATATTATGGAATTAATAGGCTCTTACAGGGTAGCTCCAATTACGTAATTACACTACTCCAGTTCAATATTCTTATAATTAAAACTACTTTATAAAAACCTATTAACTTTTAAAAACAATTTATATTTAAATCTTTATAAATTTTATTTAATTAAATATTTTAAAGTAATATTTATTTATTTATATATTGAACCGGTATAGAGCGATTAGGTCATAGATACTACCCTGTAAAGACCCTATCTCCTCCTTAGAGCTAGACCTTCCAAGGCTCCACAGTTCTTTTGAACATAAATAGGCCCTTAAAAGTTGTCTTTCTTATCTGATCAGCAGAGATCCATTAGGTTCTACAATTTAGTTTTTCCATAGAGTCTTTATATGAGAATATATAGTTTTAATTTCCTTTTTGAAAATATCCTCTTAAAGTGTACTATTATTGGCAAATAATTATTTATATTTATTCTTCCATCTGATCAGCTTATTCCCTTCCTCAAAATATAATGAACCAGGGTAGTGTGATTAGGTAATAGGAGCTACCCTGAAGGACCCTGTTGGCCCCCCCCTTCTAAGGTTTACACACGTTCTTTTGGATATAAATAGGTCTTCAGGAGTTGTTTTCTTGCCTGATCAGCTCAAGTCATACATAGTTCTTCAGAGATCGCCTCCATAGAGCCTTCATACAAGAATATACAGTTTTCAGTCTCCTCTTTCGAAGATATCCTCTATAGTGCGCTACCATTGGCAAGCAATCACTTCTATTAGATTCTCTATCCGATCAGCCTGTTCCCCTCCTTAGGATATAGTCACCTTGTATCCTCTAGCTCATATAGCCTCTGGCTTATTATGGGTTAGTTGAAGTATAGGGCATATCCTGCAGGAGCTATTAGAGCTCCTGTTCAATATACCTTTTTTGCCTCTTATTGGATTTAGCCTCTTAAACGCACGTTACCATTACCAACAGTTATTCCTATTAATTCTTTTATTTGATCACTTTAATACCTTCCTTAGGATATTGAACAGGAGCTCTGATAGCTCCTGCAGGATATGCCCTACACTTCAATTAACCCATAATAACCAGAAGTTATATAAGCTTGAGGATACAAGGTGATTATATCCTGAAGAAGGTATCGAGACGATCGGGTAGAAAAGCTGCTATATATAACTGCTTGGCAATGGTAGCGCATTTTAGGAGGATATCTTCAAAGGAGGGATTGAAACTGTATATTCTCGTACGAAGACTCTATAGAAAAGACTCTTGAAGGACCATGATCTGCTTGAGCTGATCAGACAAGAAAGACAACTCTTGAGGGCCTATTTATGTCCAGAAGAGCTGTAGAGACCTGGAAAGTCTGGCTCTAAGGAGGCTAATAGGGTCTCTACAGGGTATTATCTATTATCTAATCGCTCTACACCGGTTCAATATAATTACCTTGCATCTAGTTATCAGAGCTCCTGTTCAATTAGAGCTCTTGTTCAATTAGGGCTCTTGTTCAATTAGGGTTCCTGTTCAATATATAGGCCCTTAAGAGTTGATTCTTATCTGATCAGATCAAGTTCTCTATCATAGAAGTCAAGCTCCTCCAGCATCACTTTTCATAGAACTTCTTACGATAGTATATAACTCTCTTGTCTAAATATATCATCTTAAGCGCCAGTTCCTATTCAATATCTAAGCCCTCAGAAGTTGTTTTCTTGTCTGATCAGATCAACTTCTCAATCATAAAAGCATCACTTTTTCTTATAGTGAATAGGAGCTCTAATAGCTCCTGCAGGATATGCCTTGCACTTTAACTAACCTATAACTAGCCAGAGGTTGTATAAGCTCGAGGATATAAGGTGATTATATCCTGAAGAGGGTAATAGAATGATCGTATAGAAGAACTGTTATATGTGATTGTTTGGTAATGGTAATGTATACGATGAGGTTATAGATAAGAAAAGCGTATATTATTCGTATGAAACTTTATGAAAGAAAATCTGAAAGAACTATATGAACTTGAACTGATCAGGCAAGAAAACAATTGCTGAAGGCATATTTATATCCAAAAGAGCGTGTGTAAACCTTAGACGGGGGTCTTACAGGATAGCTCCTATTACATAATTACACTACCCCGGTTCAATATATTCGTATGAAGCTCAATAAAAGTGATCCTTAAAGGATTATCATAAGCTTGGTCTGATCAGACAAGAAACAACTCTTGAGGGCTTATTTATATCCAGAAAAAGCCTGTAGAGACCCTAGAAGAGGCTGTTCAAAGGTAGCTTCAATTATGTAATTACGCTACGCAATTCAATATGTGGCTAAGCATAAGGCTGATCAATTAGGATGTGGCTGGGTTCAATGCAAGGCTAGCCAATCAGAAGAGGCTGGCATGGCTGGCCAATCAGAAAAAACCTCATATATTTGGCTAATAAAACGTAAATAATTTATAAAAACCTCAAAATCCAAGATTTTTTAATTTAAAAAATTTTTTTAATATCCTAATTAAATAAGGAAAATTAATAAAATTAAAAAAAATTAAATATATAAGGTTATTTAAGATTTAAAAATTATAAGGTCAATTTAAGGGGTTGACATGCTTAGTAAGGTCATTTTTTTCTCTACCCATGTCAATAATCTTCCGACACAAAACCTTAAGAAAACTTAAGGCATAAATCTTAAATTAATGTAATATATTTATATAATAAATTTTACTTTATAAAGACCCTATTAGCCTCCTTAAAACTAAATTGTTTAAGTCTTTACAGCTCTTTTAGATGTAAATAGGCCCTCAAGAGTTATCTTGTTTGATCAGCTCAAGTTCTCAAGCATAAAATTATTAGTTTTTCTATAAAACTTTATACAATAAAAATGCAGGGCATATCTTGCAAGAACTATTAGAGCTTTTATTTAATAACAGTAATTTTATAATTAGTTAAAATTAATTAATTAAAAAAAAATAAACCTAATTATAAATTTTTAACATCTTATCAAAACCTTATTAATTATTTATATTAAACAAAAATTTTATAATAAGTTAGAGGTTATATAAGTTTAAAAATATAAAATAATTATATCCAAAAAAGGGGAATAGAACGATCAGGTAGAAAAATTAATATATATAATTATTTATAAATAGTAGCACTTTATTTAAAAAAAAGAAAAAGAGTGTATATTATCGTATGAAGGTTTTATAAAAATAATTCTTAAAGGATTATAATAAACTTAAATTAATTAAACAAAAAAATAACTCTTGAAAACCTATTTATACCCAAAAAAGCTTATAAAGACCTTAAAAGGGTTTTATTCTAGTTTAAAGTTTCCTAAAATTGATAATATTATTTATTAATAAGTTAATCTCAATAAAAAAAACCAGAAAATTATTTTAAAAAAACTAATCAAACCCTATATAAATTTTAAAAAAAAATCCTAATTCCCTAAATCTCTTAATCAATGTACTTGTAATCTTCTTACTTTTTAATTTTTAAATGTTTAGTTACTCTATTCAACATTCTTTAGTTTTATTCATCTGCTTATTTAGTTAATCAGTTATTGTTATCAAGCTATATATAATTAAAAATTTGTTTAAATTCATCCCATCCTAACCACTCTAATAATATACTTAACTACAATTTAACTGTTAACTCTATTAACGTTTCTTTAAACTATGTATATAAATTAGGACCCTTTCTTTCAAAATAAGCAACGCACCACAATCCATAGGTCATATGATTGTTTAATTGTAAATCTCTAAGGGTATTGTTTTTATTTGGAATAGACTTTAGTATATACTTATGGCTTTATTTTATGATATACACCTTGATCGGCTTGCGCTTAAATAAATTAATAGCTTTATCAACTTCAGGCATCTTCTTTTAGAGTATTGTCTCAAAAATCTCAATAATTATTAATATTAATATTACTATTAATGCAAAATCACTGATCACTTATATTCTTACTAATTTAACTAATAATTTTATATAATTATCAAACTTTTTATAATAATTACTATTATTCTTAACTATAAATAATAACTCTCATAACCTACATTTAATCATATATAATGTATAAACACACCAAAAACTACAAAATCAACTATCTCTCTAAATAATTATTAATATTATATATAACTCCCTAAGAATTAACTTTCCTAATTTTTAAAATGTTATAATTATTTATTTTTTAATTGATGGTTGTATGACTTATGTCTTCAGTCTGGCATACAACCCCTAAGAAATACTTGTGTATCTATTGTTATATAAGGATAAATTTCCCGCCTATCTTTTCTAAATAATTTTCTTTTTTAGATAATTACAATATACCAATCTTACCCTTATTATTATTTATTTTATTATTATTTTGCTTTTATTTTACGTACATATTTATTAATATTGATCAATATTATTAGATAATTAGTAATATAGATTAATAAAGTTAGAAAAATTATTATTATAATAATTTAGAAATTTTTATTGTAATAATATAAATAATATTAATATTATATTTTTAATTATTTTTATGATGGATAGTTATTATTTAATATTATTTAATTTTTAGGATATATATTTTCCTAAATTATTATTTTTATTATTATATTTATTTTTAACATTTGTCCTTATAATATCTTAATTAAAAAATTTAATGTAAATATAAAGTTATATTTTATTTAATAATATGGATATTATTTAAATAAAAAATATAAATATATTTTATAAATTAATAAAATATTTATCTTTTTAAGGTATGATGTTTGTTAATTAATTTAATTATAAGATTATAAAATGGATGGGTATTATTTTTACAAATGCGATCTTTGAGTAGAAAGTAATTTGGGCATTATGGGTAATAAGAGATTTTAAAGTTATAAATTTAAATTCCTTATATATATGTATATTTAATAAAGTATTGGTTAAATATAAGGAATATTTTAAAGGATTTATTATAAATAATTTTATTAATATATTAAAATTAATTAAAATTATTTTATAAATGATATTAATATAAAAAAATATTTATATAAAAAAATTAAATATTAATTATATAAAAATATTTAATAATTTTATATTTATAGGTAAATTATTATAATAAAATTTAAATAAATTGGAAATTATAAAATTTAAATAGCCTAATATATTAATATAAAAAG
>MU623537.1:0-48617 GCA_025201765.1 Daldinia sp. FL1419 | reverse complement strand
GCGCCCGCCCCCCCCCCCCGCGCGCCCCCCGCCCGCGCGGGCGCCGGGGGGCCCCCCCCCCCCCCCCCCCCGCCGTGTTGTCAGCTACAGCTCGGCTAGTCGCAGATCTATAATCCTACGTCGGGTCGGTAGACTGCCTACCTCTCCGTCAGGGTATTTACGAGGGATTTACCTAATCTGAAACCGCCTTCCTTCGCTAGGTTACTAACAAATTGATGCGTTCCGACGGTCTGGATCTTGAATATTATTACCAGGCGGAAAAGGGGTCGAGGTATGACAGCGGAAGCTTTTAACAATTCCCTGCTACGTATCGGGTGGATGTCATCTACCTAGTTATAAGTCTAGAATGAGAGGTGGTTGGCTAATTGTCAGAATAATGTAGTATTAGGGGGGGCTTATAATAAGAATATAGAGGGTGGTACAAGTCTAAATTGATGAACGCATCAATAGAATATCATGTATAGGTACCTATGGTTGGGAACTCAGGAGAGAGGAGGGCACAATACTAGAGTTTTCCTTGCTTACCTCGTTGTTTCTCAAGGACAACTAGGTACGGTCGCTATACCCGATGTCCTATCATTGGAAACTTCCCTACCCGACGTCTTCATGCCTAGCTTTGAGGCGCCACCCGAGAGGACTAATGTAAGAATGTGGCGGTAAGCCTCGGAAACTAAGGATCCTTGCCCGCTGATAAGTTATCAGATCCTACGATAGCGTAATTATGACTTTGAGGGTTATATAAAGGTTCTGAGTAAACCTCCTACGTAAAATGTGAAAGAAAGGGGGGAGTAGTAGGATATTCTAATCTCAAATGCGAACGCGTCAGAAAATCATAACTCCTAGTTTACTTAAGTAATAAATCAGAACATCTCCACAATGGCGCAGAAAACAGACGATACGTACGGGTACTATACCGGGTCATACCCCCTCGAAGAGGACCAGGCTATATTCGGTCTTGGACCGAACCGAGATATGCCCTCCTTATGTCCAAACTGCAAAGGAAATCCAAGAGAGTATAAAACATCCACCCTAACGTAATCGGTCCGGAGGAAATTCTAAACATATTGTTGTAGCCGAATCAGCTGTACCCAATGCGGCGCCACCGGGATGCTGGGTGTGCCAGGCATCAGCGCAAGCAATGGGCAGAACAGAAACCATTCCAGTTCATCCGGAGGATCAAGCTCCGGATGTGGGAACTCTAGAGGGGGTTCCTCTATCTTTCGAGACTCGAAGAGATAGAGATGTGGTTATAAAAATCCACGAGGACTGAGTGTTTGCTATCTTGTCGCCTTCCCCATCGAGGATAAACGGCTGTATTTGTTTCTACAAGTTCGAGAATCCCCTAGGCTCTTCAAGATTTGGCTAGTATATGGGGCGAGGCTTAGGAGGAGGTAATATCGGTTGATTTTATGCTAGGTATTACTTGAGAATTATACTCTCGGGTTTGTCAACGGATGGCGCAGGTATACACATTTTGATTGGAGAATAGCTTCCTATGTTCTAGTTAATGAGACCATGTATCTTTCTTTTCCGAAATCACTCCATCGTAGAGTTTCATATTATCTTTTGACTTTATAAAGAAACCGCATCCAAGGTCCAAGGATTGTCTTGAGTACCTGGGGCTACCGTGATACGTCCGGATCGCGGTGTTGATGTTGAGAAAGAGGGTGTTGCTTAGCCGACATAGGTGAAATGTCTGGTAATTAAATGAGGAATACATACTCGATAATCATTCTTGTTTGGAATATTTTATCTATCGAGGCTCTCTGTTATTCTTGTCGACTGGTTCGCGA
Organism: Daldinia sp. FL1419; assembly: GCA_025201765.1. Taxonomy (NCBI): domain Eukaryota; kingdom Fungi; phylum Ascomycota; class Sordariomycetes; order Xylariales; family Hypoxylaceae; genus Daldinia; species Daldinia sp. FL1419. The sequence goes on along the minus strand of MU623537.1, from coordinate 46,824 downwards.
ACCCCTATTCCCTATTCGCTACTGATTGAGTTGCCTTGTACTTATATTTTGGTTTAATGCATAATAATATGTATCCAACTACGTATTGGGTACTTTGGTTTGCATTAATTCCTATCTTTTCAAGCTTCGCATCTTATCGATAAAGCTAGTTAATAATAATAATCCAGCACCATCAGCGTTGACATCAGCTGCCTTCAGCTGCCTTACATCGAAGTTATCGAAGTCATCAAAGGTATTGAAATTATTTATCCTAAAACTTAGCTATTCCTTCGGCTGGCCTATCTCTCTCTGATGGGCCTCCCCTAAAACCGCAATGTCCGTTATCCTCTGTACCGGTAAGTGAATTCCCATTGTCGTCGTCGGTCGCCGGTGTTTGATAACCTCATTTGTTGATTAATATAGCTGGGTACGACCACACGATTAGGTATGCGCCTATAGCCCGACCTTCGAGATGGAACTTTTGCAATTGAGTTGTCGACTAACTGGCCACTTGCGAAATCATAAAGATTCTGGGAGGCCTTATCAGGAATCTGTTCGCGAACGATCCAACATCCCGACTCACAGGTCAATCGACTCTGCATCTCGCCGGATAAGCGATTCCTAGCCGCGGCGGGACACCACACCGTCAAACTCTACGATATCAAGTCGACAAACCCGAACCCCCTACTTACGTTCGAGGGTCACACGGGAAACGTGACAGGTGTCGCGTTCCACTGCGAAGGAAAATGGATGGTGACGAGTTCCGAAGACGGCAGTGTTAAGATATGGGAGACGCGCTCCGGCACCATCCAGCGCAGCTACAACCACGGCTCCGCGGTCAACGATGTCGTGATACACCCTAATCAGGGCGAGATCATAAGCTGCGATCGGAGCGGCAGTGTCAGGGTCTGGGACCTCGCTGAGAATAACTGCTCTCACCAGCTCATCCCTGAAGAGGACGTCTCCGTTTCTAGCGTTACTGTCGCTAGCGACGGGTCGCTTCTCTGCGCTGCCAACAATGCCGTATGATATTCCATTCTATTCTCTATCCCATACTCGTACTTGATAGCAGTTCGTACTAATCTCATTCTTCCAGGGCAACGTTTTCGTCTGGCAACTAATCCAAACCTACGAGCGAACCAACCTCCTCCCCGTAACCCACTTCTCCGCGCACAAAGAGTACATCACGCGCATCCTCCTCTCCCCCGACGTCAAGAAGCTCGCGACCTGCTCAGCAGACCACACGGCCAAGATCTGGGAAGTCACCAACGTGACCGGCACCTCGTCCGACGAGTCCTCCTCGTCGTCGCTTGTCAACGCTCAGACAAACGGCATCAACGGGCACGACAAACCCCCGGGCAGCGACCCCGCGGCAGGCGAACCCAGACCCTACCCCCTGGAAGCGACACTCACCGGCCACCAGCGCTGGGTCTGGGACTGCGCGTTCAGCGCCGATTCCGCGTACCTGGTTACCGCGTGCTCGGACCACTACGCGCGCCTCTGGGAGCTGCATAGCCAGCAGGTTATTCGCCAGTATAACGGCCACCACCGCGGCGCGGTCTGCGTTGCTCTAAACGATTACTCCGAGGCGCGTTAATTGATATATTTGAGCGAGTTGGTATGGCGGTGGGGAGAGATAGGGGGTGTGTTTCGTACACGTATAACCGCTATGTAGACAAACAGTCAAGTAGGCGTGGTTCCGCCGAATGAGCCTGTTTTTTTTGTTACACCTAAGGGGTAGGTAGGTATCATTTGGCGTTGGAGTTTTGCGTGGAGCTCTTGCGATCGGTTTATCGTTAGAATTTTATTACGATTTATATTTCAACCTCTGTCGATTCAATGCCTATGACGAATCTCTATTATGTGGTTTGCTTGGGATTAAAATAAAAACCTCATATCGTCCGAGTTGATCTAGCAGTTGGAGAATGCTAGAAACCTGGATATGATTTAATAAGCAATAGTTGGCTTTGAGCGAGCATATCTAGTAGATAACTTATAAGATTTTTTTTATTACATGTATATATCACTATTATTCGCGTCCCATCTTAGATCTGGTAACGACTACTTGACGCCTGGTATGCCAAAAAGCGACTAACCCTCTGATCCTTGAACCCGAGTTCTATACTCAATACGCCAAACGCCTTGCAATGTCCATATTCACCTATCTGAGCCAAACATTCCCTTTTAATCTACACCCATGGCCAGCCACTACCACCCATCTCCCCAACCGTCATCGTCGTCCGTCTCCTTGGGCTTTGTGTCGATTTTCTTTGCGACAACCTTCGCCGCCGGCTTGGATGTAAGCGGCTTCTTAGTAGTGGTTGTGGCGGATGCTTTGCCATTCGTTTTAGTGAGACCCTTAGGAAGAGGCTTGCTAACGCCACCAGGACCACTCTTCTTCGCTTGTGCCGCCAACCATCCAGCAAAGTCGGGCTCTGAGCCATCGTCAAATGGCTTGGGTGATGCTGCAGGCTCCCTTTTTGCGGATTTCGTAGGCTTACTGGACGCATCGAAGAACGCGTTTCCATCATCGTCCATATCCCCCATGTCTCCCCAGGCGTCACCTGTATCTTCTACTGCTGGCTCGGGATCCTTGAAATAAGCATCGGCGGCAGAAGTTGAAGAGTTTCGCGACAGGGGTGGCGCGGGCGATGGAGACTTAACAGCTTGCCGATGCAGCGCCGAAGCTGAGGATGTTGTCGATGGAGCGTGTCTACTAGGATCGGGGTTGGGTGATATAGCTCGAACTGGCACCGATGTAGGTTGCATATCGCCCGAAGCAGCTGATAACTTATTGGTAAAGGACGAAATTGCCCACCCGGCCCACGAGGATGCCTCGCTTGGCTGCGGTGTGCTCATTCGCGGTCCGGCGCCTTCGGTTGTTTGGGGCGGCGGTTGGACCGTATCGGGCATGCTGGCTGCAGCCTTACGTACCCTTTGCAAATAAACCTCCAATGTTTTGTTGGCTTGATCCCGGACAAGTTTCTCTTTATCGAGTAGGGATGGACATATAGCCGGAAGAAGTCGTGCCGCACAATCCTCTTCGGTGAAATATTCGCCTGTGGCCGCGAGCGCCAGGAGCGCAGCGTTTCGCGCATGTACAAAAGGGTCACGGAGTGAGCGAGTGAACGCTGCGAGTAGAACTTTGGTTCTTGACGAAGCCCCAAGATTCTTAGCAATTTTGCCTAAACAGATTGTGGTATTTGTTCGAATACCGGGTTGCTCATCGTTGGCTGTTTTGGCAAGTTGTTTTAGGAGCTCACCGTTAATCGTCCGGTCTGATAACTTCGAGATAACGACAAGAACGGACTTCAAGGTCTGCTCTCGCACCACTGGTGCTACGTCCGCGAAACCAGACACCATGTTTGGGAAAATCTTATCGTTGACCACCTTTTGAGATAATCTGTCAATCATAAGAGGTAAATTATCCAAGAGACAAACTCGTATCGCCCTGTCAGGATTGCCAAATAATCTGATGACGACTGGCTGGACTCGAGATTCGAAATCCTCATTTGATAGCTTTGTAGAAATCTTCATAACAACACTGAACGCTTTTGGACCGCCTCCACCAAATTCAACTGACTTGAGTAATTCAGGCAATACCTTCATTTTGAAGAACTCCTCGGGGAAATCGTCTGTGAGCTGATCGAGGTCATCTAAGAATTGTTCCCTCTCAGTTTCGGACTTCACGCCGAGGTTATCTATTCCATCAGTCAACTTAATTAACGGCGAGTCGAAGAAACCACCGGATCGACGCCCTTGCTCTAAAAACGCCCCTACTGTAATTCGGGCCTTGGGGTTCGCATTGACAAGCCTCTTGTAACCTGCATGCATACTAGGCGGAATACCTTTGGTCTGTCCTGCTTGGTCCGCGCCACCGAAATCCCCATTGAAAACCTCGAATATAGTAGTTCCAAAGTTGTACGCATCAACGGCGGAGTGTGGGCTTTTCTTGAGGGCTTCCCACCCTGATCGCGCGAGTTCTGGTGGTGTATATCTCGCGGCGTCTGGTACTAGGCTTCCATACGAATATACTACAGCATCATCATCCTTGACGTTACTCAACACTTCAAATCCACCTAATTTCCATTCACCACTCTCGGATGTGTATATAGATGCGGCGCGGAGACTTCCGTGGACAGAGGAGCCTTCGTCGTTAATGAACTTGACTGTGCGCGCGATGCTGTATAAACCCCATTTGATGGTCTCGGGACTGAGACTCTTTCTTTTAACATGCCACCTCAGAGGCACGACCCTTTCGGTCGCGATATATATGTATGAATCCGTCTCGACAGTATCTAGGACCTTAATGACGCCGGGGTGCCGCATCGTACGTAACTTCTTAACGGCATTTTTTGCGAGGGGGAGTCGCGCTTTGTTCGCAGGTACATCGAATGCGAATATGCTACAGTTAGATCCATCAGCTCGCCTCGTACCGTTATAGAGCGTCCAGATGGAGGCGTCAATGTCGACCCTGTCGCCAAAGGAATAGGGAAATGGTGGTCCTTGGGAGATAGCGGATGCGACCGCGGATTTGAGGAAATCCATAGTATCTTATTTGGTGATTTCATGCGAAAGTGAGAGGAGTAAGAGACTAGTAGACCAAATTAAGAAAATACTAATATATCACAGTTTGGAGAGGTTAGGTAGTTTATGGACCTTGTACCCGTAAACGAAAATATCTTGAGGCTAGGCAAGCAATTTGTAAATGCATACCTAGGTAGGTAGAAATAATAAATGGAGGTGATGGAAGATGCACGTAACACTAAAAATATTAGCAGCAGATATTTTGGTAAAGTTGTCCCCTATCTTGATGATGGATGGTGCGCTTAGTGGGTCATTCATCACGCGGCCCCGCACTAACCCCGACAAAGTTTGGCGCAAGTGTCTCGATCGCGTCAAGGGGTCACCAAAGTGTCTTTGCGCGAACGTCTAGGACTAGAAAAAAGAACTCCACTTATTTATCGTCAAGAGAATATAACCTTTACATGTATTCAACGGTTACCTAGTAATTCTTACCAGGTACACGCCTTCAAGGTTTATATTTGGTCTGATAGTTTTGGGTTTATTATGATTATATTTCTCATGTATTCGATTGAGTTATTACTTCATTATTACACCCAACTAGTATGCTTATTTTTTCAAAGGTATCTTGAGTCCCCCGGTCCTGTCGTTCCAGAAACCGTCTGGATCAACTTCCGATTGGACGGCCTGGGCTAATTGCAACTTCTCGGGCCTCAACCTGCTAAAATAGTCTTGGGGATAGAAACAGTCGTTCATGAAGAGAGGGAGATACACGTCGGTTGGAAGTATACCACCTTGCTGGTATCCCTTCACAATACTCTGGAAGCCTCCGTACGTGGCGCGCATCGCTATATCAACCTGATCGTAGTCCGACTTGAAATAAAAGCTGTAGTCTAGCTCGACAATGATACGGTCATGACCATCATCTAGGTCTAACATATCTCCGCCCTTCGACTTCGCGATGGTTGCGATCCCTTTGGGCAGAGGCTGGAAGGCAATACTGGCAATAAGTCCTGGAATGGACTTGGTCGTGTCGCTAACCTTTACCCAGTGGTCATAGATGGCTTGCATCACTTCGGGTCCATCTTCCTTGCTAGGCAATGGAATCGTTTCCGTCCCGATAGTGTAGACACTGCCTTTCAAGACAGACCAGTTGTTCCCGCTAAGGAGATCGGCGTATCTCTGCGTCTTGCAGGTGTTTATATTGGGTCCTATAGCGAGGAAGCTATCAAATACACCTTGCGGCGGCTCGGGTCCGTTGTAGTAAAGGAACAAGATCCAGATATCGAGTAATGTGTTCAGCGTTCTTTCAGATGTTACAATTATGCCGGCTTTCTTGTCAGGGTAGTTCTCGGTAAAGTTGCGAACTGCAGCTAGGATAGCGGCGTTATTCTCGGGTGTGGCATCGAATTCAAGGTTACCGCCCCATATATCACCCTGAGGATACGCTTGAAGTAAATACGACGTCACGATACCAAAGTTATTCCCGCCTCCCTTGAGAGCCGTCCAAAGGTCGGGATGGCTAGTTTCGCTTGCAGTAACAATCGACGAATTCGCTAGCACAACCGTAAATTCGAGCACAGAGTTAGCTGCCCAACCGTACTCGGTACTCATAAAACTCAATCCGTCTAAGCTTAGTTAGAAAATTTATAGCAACAGGATTGGATTCTCAATGCATTCTTACTTCCAACTAAATAGCCTCCGACACCAACGTTGCCAATACGACCACCAACAACAGTATAGCCAGTGTTATCAATTTGGTTTCCAACCTCGTCCCATCGATTACCAGGGCCGACTCTCACGGTCTCGGAGTCGGCATCGAAGATGACCTCGTTAAGTCTCTTCGTCGAAATCAATGGACCTCCGTCAACGCTGGCGAAATAGTTGTTCGGATTGTGCCCCCCCGACTTGACAGCAAAGGTCTCATTGTTCTTACGGAGAATCGACACAATAGCAGCGACTTCTTCTGATGTCTCCGGTTCGAGGATACACGTCGGCTTGAGGTCGCCGGAAAACGTGGACCAGTATTGACCTTGCTCCTTATTGTAGTCTAGCGTTAACGATTTGAGCACCTTGATGGAAGTTTGAGCCTCGACCGTCTGACAGGTATCTTGGGCAACGACCGACGCGGCAAAGGCAGCAGCCCATATTATGAGCCTATTCAGAGCCATGTTTCCACCTCGCCGTTAACTACTTGAAAGTGTCAAAGCTTGTCGGAAGCTTGCAAGTGCGATAGCTAGGACTCTATAGTTAGACGCAGGAACTACGCAGCTTTTATCTTCGGCTCTTGCCGGTACCCTTGCCACTATGGATTTTACGAACGAGACATGACATTCCGATGGGTAAAGGGCGTTAGCGTATGATTGTCACGAAGTAATAAACAACGCATAGATGCAGGACAACAGGCAATCTCGCTACATGCGCCTATGCTACACTATCTTCCAAATAAGATCCGAATACGATAACCACGTTTTGAACCTAGTTCCACACACCCTGGATAAGGGCACCTGTCACATTCGAGGGACCTCCCTGGGCCCTGGGTGGATACATATCGTGTGGAGGGGAGGGATGTATGCATGCATGCACGACGGCAGACCCAGATTCGGGAACGACCCGTGCGGTCCCGGGGTTGGCGGATCTTGTTTTTTTGTTCGGAGACGTCGGGGCTATGCAAATAATATATGTATCCGCTCGGGTTGCCAAGAAATGACCTTACTTACTAACTCACGAAGCTAACGAGCTGACTACCAGAATAGTCAGGACCGGGTGCTGATCACTATTTTTTGCAGATGCATAAATTCAGGGCTGCATTCGAAATCCTTCTTTTTCCCTTGTCACCATACGTCAGCTGCTCCTACGCCCCGCAGGAAATCGCACGATATTTTTCCATTTGTGCGCAGAAAAAGACCTTCCTCGGAATTTGCCGTCATGTTCAATGAATTAGTGATATCTTCACATGATACTATACAGGACTAAATCATCACAATTCATAATAAGGCTTAACTGTACTATAGAACTGCCGTGTTTAATGGAAGGACACACGGAAAAGCGGCATACTGGCATGTTAACTACATCAAATGAACTGCGGTTAGGTGTAGAATACTACCCATCTCGGTACACGCTTAAGTACAGATCGAAGTAGGTTAGTAATTTGTAGCCTACCTCTCTTAGATACTCATTTCATCACCCTATTGGAGCGCTGCAGCATGTCTGTTTACGATTTTGACGTTATTAATATGAGCATTCCAAGGTTCGACCATTCCATCTCATAGTAAAAACTATCTAACGCACAACTTAAAAAGGGGCACTTATACAAATTATTCAACACAAACAGTACATAAAAATAAGTTGTCTATTTTTAGCCGCCTACGCCTATCCGAGATTGCAAGTTCTCCTAACCCATCGCTAGGCAGGTTTTCGGTTAAAATAAGCTTAATCCGGGATATTTTCCACGATCCGAAGTGTACCTGAGCCATTCGTCAAACTATACGGAACTATGACGCGCGGTCGCACGGGTATCAATCTAAAAAGCTTACTCATTAGCTTGACCAGCTTGGCCAGCTTGGCCCTCATGAGCGGATAACCTTGGTTCCCTCGGCTGGCTCTAGTAATAACCACTGGCAGTCAATATTTTCCTTTGTAAACCTGCTTATGATCTTCTCGGCAATCTGCTCAAAGTTGCTTGTAGCCAGCGCTAGGATTGTAGGACCGGCACCCGATAAGCATACTCCTAGCAACCCTTCCTGGGTGCTTGGCGACATAGAGTCGACGATCTCGCCTAACCCAGGGATCAACGTCTGTCTGTACTGCTGGTGTAGCTTATCTTGCATGGCAAGGTAGATGAGATCTGGATCTGGGGGAGATTGCCCTAATGCAACAGGCAATAAGGCTATTCGTTGTAGGTTGAAGGTCTAAAACAATATCAGCATATTTCTATGAGGTGGGTATTTCGAATGAAACCCATGACTTACAACATCCTGTCGTGGATACTCTTTAGGCAGTACCTCTCGTGCCTTAGCCGTAGGCACCTGGAAGTTGGGTACGATGGCAATAGCCTTGATCTCCTTAGCCCAGGGAAACTTGATATGGTGACCGATGCCGTGTGGCGGTTCCGGCGGTCGCTCGCCCGTGTCAAGACCGCCCGCTGGCGCCGGTAGTACTTCACTGAGTGGGATTTCGACACGCGCGACATCCTCAGGTGTCAGAGGTTTGAGGTACGTGCCTACGAATCCACCGAATAGAGCAGCGCCCACGTTATCGGGGTGGCGCTCTAGAATATTCCAGCGAATTAGCTTATTATATTACCCTTTTCTTTTTCTTTTCTTTTTTTTAAAAAGGGGGGAGGGGACGAAAAAAGGGGAAGAGAGTGTACGGAAGGCACCATCGAATATCGAGTGCCAAGGAGGGTAAAACGTACCGATCATGAGACAAAAGTCGAAAAGTCGATCGTCAGTTAGATGGTGCAGGCCTCCGACCTCCTTGCCTAGCATAACACCAGCAACGACGGCGGCGCCTGAGGATCCGAGACCGCGACCCAACGGGATTGGGTTAACGACGTGCACATGAGTCTCGACGGGGAATGCTCGTTGGTCATGGCATCGCAGAACATACAATGCGACACGAGTAATAAGGTTTGCGGAAGGGTCTAACGGTACATCGTCGGAATCTTCGCCCTGACCTTCATACGTGATGCGACAGTTAAGTGGCTCTTGAGACAACGATTTAGTGCGATCAATAGTCACACGTAGCTCAAGATAGATGGACAAGGCTAGACCGATGACATCGAATCCAGGTCCGATGTTGGCGGACGAGCACGGTGTCCGAATTGTAAAGGATTCCATACTCGGTTCCGTTCAAAAGAAGGGATCTGCGTATGGGTATAATTTCGGAGTACCGAAAGAACAAGGAAATGTTGGGCGGAGCCTTGATGTGACACGCCCGTGACCTAAAATTGGGGGGATCTAACTACCTAGGTGAGAAAGGATTCAAAAATAAGGAATTGCGGAATCAATTAATTCAAGGCACTTACCAAAGGCAAGGGGGGAGCTGTTAAGCTATGCGAAAATATTCGAGATTATGTCGTATAACGTATAGGTCGGTATGTATACCTACGGGTTCGTATCTTATAAGAAACTAGACTCAATGAGTCTGGTCTCGAAATCTGGTTGCTTGCTGACAGAGTTGGAAATTTTCAACTTTGTGCTAAGATTAGTTCCCCGATGACGGAGCTTTATGGTGAGTGTAACCCGGTTGTGGCCCCGGCTGACACCGGCTGACACAAGGCGATTTCTAAGGGTACAATTCCGCGATGCATCGACCCATCGCGGGGTAGCTACCCTAACGAGGCTGCTTGAAGCCTATGATTGGCCAGTGTAAGAAGTTTAAACACCCCCTATTTTGTGGGTAAGTACATGTGCATCAAGTTTAAGTTATTCATCTATTTTTATCATTTTTCAACTTCTGATATGTGGTTGACCTTTACATATACGTCATTCTGGAATCCGTCATACTATTGGAGTCTATCGAGTAACTATCGGTATCGCATATGAAATGAGGCTAAATTATATATAACAAGAAACCAAATTCCCACTAGTTAAAACGAGGATTGCGAACCGTTTCTACCCCTTAACTTAACTTACCAGCCAAAAGACTCGGTGTGCAGCGTGATGATCTCAGCATCGCCGGCGAGAACCTTTTTCTGGGCAGTCGACGCCGCATTTGCTAGATCTGTCCTTAGACTCTCCGGCCCACAACCTGAAATCGACAATGTTAGTGTACGTCCCGAGAATTTATCACTGAGAATAGGGGACTAACCGAGAATAAACGACCGTTGTGCTGTGATAAGCCCGGGGAGCATGGTAGGTAAGTAAGGTCGCTGATTATGCACTTGTCCTAACTTGGGGCTTATCGTTGTTGTGCTCTTTTCGTTCGGTTTTCCACCTGTTACTCCACTGTCAGAGTTTTTATCGGATTCTACGCTTGACACCGTCGCTGTGCTCGAGTCCGTCACGAAAAAGTCTACTTGGATTAGATTCGGATGAGTGCTGATGAGAGGCTCTAACTCCTCCGTTATCCATTGTATTTGACTGGCGTATCTAACCATCCATACAAGGTGGATATTTTTGGTCACAGAGGTACCTTCGTTGATTCTCCTTGCTGCATGTTGGATCCATGGAAGACACGCGGAAATACCACTGCCTCCGGCGACAAAAATTAACGATTCATATAACGCGGGTACGTCCTCAATCAATCCGCCATAAGGCCCGTCGATATGGATGGAAATAGTACGGCCGCGATTTTCCGCATCATCATGGTTTGCGATAGATTTGAGCAAATCAAGTGTCAATCCATGATGTGCACGAACGTAAAAGATCATGTCTTGCGTTTCCGAGTCAAGCTTCACGCCTGGGGTGCGAACTTTAGGTAAGTTCGCAATCGTAAAAGGATGATTCTGTAACAATGATAGGTGAGGCACCCGTAACCAACAGTGTTGGCCGGGCCGCCACTGGAAATCCAGGGGTGCCAAGACAGTCACCTTCGTCATACCTCCCGGAAGTTCTTCGAGCTTTGCCGGGAATCCCTGGAACCAATTTCGGAATATGCTGAAAGTCTGCCACTTATAAAAGAGGCGCACAAAGCAAGAGGCAAGCCAGATCGCAAGCGTCGAGTACAAGTAAACCCACGAGTCCTTTTCTTGCTTCGAGTGCCAGAAGAGGAGACCGAGGTAGACTACGTACATAGGAATATGCAGTCGGTAGAAGAAGTTGTAGAATCGGTGACGTATCCATGGGACGGACAAAACGACGATACCCACCAGTATGCCCAACGGTGGGGTTCCCGTGTACTGCTCAGGATCCGATGTTAGTCTTCACAGCATGTTTGCAACGGCCGGCCCGAAAGGGCGAGAAACCACACACCTCCATACCACCAGGTTTATAGTACTGTTTCCGAAGAGCGGCAGGCCCACCCTCTCTCAAGGGCTGAACAATGAAGGGTACTGTGTGAACGATACTCAAGAATAAGCACATATATGACACCCAGCGATGAAAAATATTCAGCTTCTCGTGGCTGATGCCAGTGAGCATCGTGATAAAGTTGACTTTGCCGGCGAGGGCGACGATGATCGGTGTCAAGGCCTGAGCCATCAATCCGGTTCGCACAGCCAGAGGAGGCGAACCGTAACCTCGTCGACCTCGATAGTAAGGGTGGACCAGGAAAGTCATAAGAAGAAGAAACAACGATGTTATGGCGATAAAGACGAACGCTCCGAGGGAAGGGAACCCGAAATAATCCGACACGCGGCCTTTGAGGTGTCGGTAGTTAACCGCGCGGAGCAGCGCAAGTACTTTGCGAGTCGGCGTTAATCTTTGAGACCTGGAAGCTCCTGTTCGAGCTCTATGATTCCTACTCAAACGATAGGCATAGACGAACATAGCGACGCCAATCGCTGCCAGGTAATACCAGGTAGTGTAATGCCCGTATTCATACTGGTGGTCGTACGATACCGCTGCTTGCGAAGCTTTGTGGGCAGCAGCGAAAGCATCGCAAGCATCGCTATTGCATCGTGGGTCCGAAAGAGGAAGGCTGGTGACGTTTTCCGAGCTAGGGCCGTCGCCCATAGGCATAGACCTTGATCTTGCCGTCATCTTGATGAGCGTTCCAAAGGCAGACGAAACATACCATTCGAACGTAAGGCGAGATGGAAATTAGACGCGATAATATTCTTCGCCGTCTGCGATAACTAGTCCATTTTATATTTGGATTTGGTTGCTAATGCGTGTGGACTCATTTGCATTGGCATGGTCCCGGTTAATTAAGGCAAAATGTATGTGAGCAAGTATTGGGACCCCAATGACCACTCGGCCAAACTATTCGTAACACATTACCACGCTATACTAAATTAAGAGAAATGGAAGAAACCAGGACGATGTTTTTGGGGATATTAAACTCAAGGTACCATACGTCCAAATGCGGAGAGTACCTAGCGGCTTGTTAACCTCGTATTTACACTAACGACGGCATGACGCTCAAATGTTACGCATACGAATATGTGATCCGTCATTAAGAAAACAACGTTCTGAGTCCTAGTGTACGAAGAAAACCATGGTCGTAAACGGTACGACAGCACCAGATTTTCGTATAAGGTCATTAATATAAGGCCATTAACATGGCGGGTATCGAGGTTTTGGACCACTATACCTATTTTATAGATTAAATAGTATGTAACCTAGTAGAATCGGTTTATTGCCGTTAAGAGATGGCAAGGAATATGTAAGCGTCAGAACTGGACGGACTTGAAGGTCAAAAGGCAAGGCAAGGCAAAAGAGCCATAGAGGCATAGAGGTCCACATAACCAGCTCAAACGTGCTCACTCCTATGTTTGTTGACCCCTGTCCCTTGTCATTCTGCCGGTTCCCGACCCGCGTGGCACGCCTCGGGGCGGCAGCTGAGAGAACTCGCTTGTCACTATACAACCACCTCGCATGATATTTATACAGGTAGTCGTATAGCACTAGCACTGTATTTTATGTAAAGCAACTTTATATGCTTATATGGAGTGGGTGAAGCCTTTTACATGGAAAGCCGCCCCAGTTTCGCTGTCTGGATATATTGCGGATCCAGGTCTCCGGATTTCTCGTCCTACGCTGTATGCGACCGCACCAGACCACGCGCTGGGGTTCCTGGCTAATGCTCTATAATTCCAGAATTACATCTTTCATATTGGTTTTTATTGTATATGAATTCGGGGCGGGGGCGAAGGCCGGGGCGGATATGTCAGTAATGAGGCTGGATACCTATATCATCGTTCCAAGAGCCGTGGTATTTTTGGTGCCCTTGAATTCGGTCACATGTAGGTAGGTACCTGATAAACGGCGCATCAAAAACGATACTCATCAATGAGTAGGTAGGTACAGCGTCGTAGGGACAAACACCGTTGACCAGTGCCGTACGGATGCAAACAGCACCGGTACCTCGAGTGGTACTTACCGAAGTATCCTGCGAATTTACCCTCACCGAAAGAAACCTTATGTACCGCAATTACAAACCGTACTTTCGTCCGAAAGATGCTCGCAGCTGAATGCGTAGGCCAACCCCGCGGTCGGGTTGGCCTAGTGGTAAAAAGTTGCCTTCCTAGGACAGCAAAACCCCGGTTACGGGGTTTTCGTAGGTCCCGGGCAAGGAACCCCCCCGAGGAGGGGGGTTCGAATCCCGGGACTGAGCTTTTTGTCAAAAATTTTATTACTTTTTTTTTTGTAACCTTTTTATACCTAGGTATATTATATTTTGCTAATTGATTAATTACACTCTTGCAGTTTGTTTTTATTATGGTAATACCTGCATCACTTTTATTTTGACCTGGACCTACATCGGAAATTTCATTACCCCTAACCCCTTATTCCTATTCTCCTAATCAACAACGTAAGCTTCTTCCTCTTGGAATAATGCTACAATCATAACCGATGAGCCGACCGTTTGCTGTGTATGCTAACCTGGGTACGTTACTTAAGAGCTATTTGCGGCGTGCTATTATTCCCTTTGTATAATCTGATAATTGGATAGGTACGGTAGCGGAATTCCTAGGATAGATACGAACATATACAGAGCGAAGCAGAAATTACCTAGTTATCTCAGTCCTATACTTGCTGATGTCTGGGATGGAGACTGGGACCGCACACTGTCTTACTATGCACGTTGACTACCTAGGTAGCCTATAGCTTTTATTGTCTATTTGCTGAACGGCTCAATTCTTCCTTCTTACCCATTCGGGGTACCTACTCACCTAATGTATGACATTACACAAGTTTGCTAATGGTGAGCTAAACAGCTTACCCTAGGGGTAGTTGGTATCTAAAGTGAGGAGACTTACCTACTTTCTAGATTAAGGTACCTTGAGCCATAGAAACTACAATATATAGGTACTAGGCTTATATATAATATGTCTATAGAAACTCAAGTATAGAAAGAAGTTTTAAAGTTACCGGACTTGTGGTTTAATATTGATACCTATATATTGTAGTTTCTATAGATAAGCACCTATGGACGCGGTATTAGGTATCAAACAATGTTAGAAAAGATATCACTTAATATCGTTTCGAGAACCCTCCAGAATATCTGCTAGGTCGGGGTGTCTAACCTAATATCCTTAACTAAATATAATCAATCTAGCGGACATACGGGCCCCTTAATGCTAGGGTTCAGCACCCACTGCCATCATTTCTTGCCTTTTTTAAGCAAGTCAAGGGCTGCCTGTGCCTTTTTCTGAGCCTCTTTCTTTTCAACCAGATCGTTAGCAGCTTTAGCTATTCTCTCAGCCTCCGCCTTTTTGCGGGCATCGCTGTTAGGGTCAGACATGCTGAATGGTGTTATGTGAGATGCGAGTAGGAATATGGAACAGGATGGTGATGATAAATGTTGCTGATAATCGATGGTAGCTCGTTGCGGTGATTGATGACGAAAGCGAAATCTACAGCTTGTTATGAGAGGCCGATATATAAATATATATAATAATAATAGATTTCGTTCTCTATGAAAGCCCTAATTAATAAACCACTTGTTCCATAATGCAAGCCTTTGTAGTCCATACAATTAACTAGATTTCCTTGCGGGACAACGGGGTTGTTTACTCGCTTCTTAGCCTGTCTCATAACAGAATAATAACCTCTAAAATATTGGAAAATGGATTTGCCTGCTCTGAATTTATTACTATGGACTTATCATGCTGCACTGAAAGAATGGTTCGGAAATGCTATCAATGTACCTTGATAGTTGACAGGTAGAAACCGCCATTGCTGCGTCTTCAGAAATCATATCCAACCTAGCGTTCCCAACCAAATGGAACGAATTTGGCGGACGTATAGGCCCTCTGATGCCGGCGTTCAGTTCTTACCGCCATTATTTCTTCTGACCCTTCTTAACTAAATCAAGGGCAGCTTGTGCCTTCTTCTGGGCAGCGGCTTGCGCTTTCTTTTGGGCATCGCTGGAAGAGCCGCCCCCAACTAAGCCTGCTGGGTAGTTTACGGGGTTCCTACCCTTTATGGGTGTTTGCACTACCTTGTCAGCCATGTTGATTGGCCCTGTCAGATGATGGAAGAGATATCTAGTAAAGTGGCAGTGGTGGTGGTAGTGTTGATAATCGACAACGGCGATAAGGATAATTAGTGGTGGTGGTTGATGCTGATAAAAATGAAACCTACTTCTTGGATTGCGAGGCCGATATATGCCTATATATAATAATCATCCTCTATGGAGAGTACCGGTAGGAGTTGCTTGCGGAACGTGGAAATCCTTTCCTCGCTTCTTAGTCCGCCTTGTGGCAAGACCATAATATTCCAATTAATGCAAAATCGAATTGTCAACCATAATTCACCTAATATGGGCCTATTATGCTATAATGAATGAATACTATTTTGCTAGATTTAGGTCTGGGCCCATGCCCCTATGTAGTTACAGAAGGAATGGTTAGACGCTATATGTATTGATGGTTGATAGGTAAGTATCGTCACCACTACATCTTTAGAATTCGCTAGGGCCTCCAAGGCATGAATTCCACAGGTGGAAACTTCGCGTAACCCTTTCCACTTACGAATGTGTAATCCCAAGGTCCCTGTTTGCTGTCATTCACTAATTTGAGGAACTCCTCAGCATGGCCAGCTCCACTCAAATCCTTCGTCACATATGTACCGTCAGCGTGCCTCTCGTCGAGGTAATAAAATCTATAGAATCTCTCGTAAATTATTTGGCTAAAAGTCGAGTGCTATTTCAGAGTAAAGGATTCACTTACTTGTATGGTTTGCCATCGTACTCAGCTAATGCTAAGTGCTGGATCAGATGCGCAGTAGCACCCTTTTGCACTATAGACAGGTTAACATTTATCACAAGGTTGAGTTGAAGATTATGAACCGGGGGCCAGATCATCAAAACCTTGCAGGAAGCTGCAAGGCACCCTGCTTATATACTAGAGACTCGAAGCTATGATACCCGAGCTGGTACGGGGTGATGATGAGTTTTTTTTCTTTTTTAGTGAGAGCCGAACAAATATCGTGACATGTAATGTGTGCTAACAAGCCGTGATGATATTTGCTTATATCTATGAATCTTGTATTCATAAATTGATATAACCTTGATATGAATACGATTCTTTGGGTGTTACACAGGTAAAAGAGCTCTGGAGTACCTAAGTAACTAGAAAAGTCGACTTACTAGCAAACGTCATAAATCCAGGCAGGGCAATCGTGTTCAAACCATTTCCCACGAAGAGAAATGTTCCTCCTGTAGAGCCTAGCCCGGAAGGTCCAAGTTTCTCGAAGCCTTTTACAGCTTCCCGTGCTGCGTAATAAGGGGTAGTAGCATTGACGTTCATAGTTTTGTTAAACTCGTCGAGCTCAACATCAAAAGGGTTCCCGGGAAGGCTAATGTGGCCGGCAGCGGCTGGGGATATATTAGCAAACGCGTCTTGTTGTCGTGACTAGAACGGAGACGGACCGATATAAATAACAACGCTTAGAACACCAATGTCGGCGCTCACTTTTTCAAACAGAGCAGGTACTGTTTCCGGTTTCGAAGCGTCAAAAGCATAGTACGGATACTTGGGATCGAGTTTCTGGGTTCGAGATGCTACGGCGACTTTGTAACCTGCAGCCGTGAAGGTTTCGGCGGAAGCCTTCCCAATGCCGGTCCCGGCCCCAATGATTAGAACAGAAGGCATTGTAGGTGTATGGTGTAATGAATAGAAAATAAGCAATTATATGAATATGAGTTTTCTTACAGCAAATCTTAATGAAAGTTCACGGAAATTATATAGTCTGCGTTACGGCCAAACTGGTCACCCATGTCCGTAGCGGACGGAGATGTGGATCGCACTACGGCGACTTTCGCCGATGAAAGGGGTATCTTAGAGGTAAAAAAATCCTATCGACCGGCGATATCACATTCGTTACCAAAGTGGCCGGACAAACTAGAGGGGTTGTTCTAACCTAAGTTAGAACATTAGATGAGCGACGTTTTATTTAATTGGATCCGACTAGCTAGGCTAGGTGCCTCTGGGATGGACTTCTTGATAACGGAAGCTAGTAAACGCCGCTACGGAAGTGAGAGTTGATTACATTACAGCTTTAACTTTTCGAAACGCGGAGTTTCTACCATCCAAATTCATGAAACTCAGGATTTTATATTTTTAAATCCGAAGTAGTTTCCAATAAGCTATCTTGCAGCGTCAAGGTGTATCTTAACGGGATATGTTACGTACTGTTGGAGGCTGACTACCTAAGCATTCGCTTATAAAAGCTTTTGCCTCAGGCCCTAAAGCCTGCATTTATTCTAAGAAATACAACATCATTTTTACCCCCAATAGTACCAACAAGTCCATTGCGTTAAGGTTTTAAATGATAGAGTATCTCAAGAAATACATAACACCGCTTGAAATTGACCATCTAAATAATTAGCCCTATATCTGATGGATTAGGTACCTACCTAAGCAGCATAAAGTCTCATGATGATTCTTTGGTAACGGGAGTGGGATTGACCCTGAGAAGCCACACTACCTAAAGTATACATTCGTAGACTATGAAGGAAACGGAGATTATCAACTCGAGTATAGGCGCTCAAGCTTGCATCGTGGCTGTATTCATCTAGAATACAACAAATAGACTTTAGAGATCAGCGACGGAGGCGTCGGCTCGACATGCGGCATTACCAATTTGGCAACGTTGTCCGACACATTATTGGGGCTGTTGAAATAGGACGCATGTATGGGGTAAGTTACTTGTATTATCAAGTCTATCTTAGAGAATAGATGGGCAGATCTACGATATATAAAGGTCACGGATGTGGGCGTATAGGTAAATATCCCTGTATACCAGCCACACACATTCCAACAGGGGCATTGGAAATACTTTGAACGAATCATGATGCGAAATATCTAATTCAAGGTTTATCTGAACCATATTTAATCATATGTGTAACATTTAACTGAGAAACAAGTTTGTTGAAAACGATTTCATACGCCTACTCCAGCCTAGTATGCATGATCCCATGAACGTATCGCTCAACTTGCTAGCTTCTTGGCAATTATGATACCTTCTCTGGTTTCCTCTTCGTAAAATACAATATCTTTCACTTCCATACCTATTTCGGCCAACAGCTGTTTCCAATGTGTCTCAGTTCTCGCCTCGGCATTGAGCATTGCAAGCATTGTTAAGTCAAGTTGTGTCTCGTACTTATGAGCGCCGCGATCTGGAAGTACGATTTCGTCTATAAGCAGCAATGAATCTTGATCCATGGCATCTCGTACGTAGCCAAGGATAGACCGGGAGTACCTGTCAGGCCAATCTGGGAAGTGGGCTTGTTAGCTGTCTATGGATTGTCAGGAGCAGAAAAGGGGTGGGTAGGCGAATCTTACTACGTAGAACACTTCTGAAGTAATACGATGCCGCACCTGTATCGACCTGTTAGTAAATCCTTCCTATTTCTTTGGGTATAAAATAATCGCTTACCTTTTACTGGTTGTCCCTCAAGGAAATTCACACCCAACTTTTCAATCCCGGGTTCAAGATCTGCGTTGGCTACCACTTCTTCTAAGTCTTCCAAGATAATTGTTCCTTTGATATTTGGCACTCGCTTCTTGAAAGCCTGGTCCTCACGTAAGCTCACTTCTAGTTAATGATTGGGGATGGACTCACCTTGCATTGATGGCCGATACCGCCGCCAATATCGGCAAACGATACCCCCCGCTCTTTTCCACCTACCTTCCCCGCCGTCACTTTTTTAAATGCATTGGTGATTTCGTTTATAAGCTCCGGGCGGTCAAGCCATGTTCTCACACCCGTTCTATGGGAGCCCATGAAGACATTAAAATGTTTTGCGTTTTCCGGACGGGTCTTCAGCCAATCGAAGAAAGTCGCTTCCTCGGGGCTTACCCCGTTCCCAAGCGCGAAAGCTGTATCATTCTTCGTATCTGGTGGGTTGTATGCATGAAGGCGCAGGAAGGCCGGAAGATTTACCATCGAAACAAAGCAATTGTCAACCCTAATTAAGTATGTGGCTGCGATTAGCTGCTTATTGTGGCGCCTGGACTGCACGAATGGGAATTTATATCTCTTACATAGATGCTACCCCTGCACTCTGGCCACTTCCAGATAGATTATTCCCGAAGTTGCTAGCAGACCAAAGTCCAGTGTTGACCTCACGGATCATTCTCAGAGACGCGAGGTATCTTAAGATACGGGCCAGGAGCTTCCTATCTGGATTCCTTCCCGACCTTATCGCGAGCTCTTCTGTTGTCAGGGGCGCAGGAGATCCTTTGAGAATGTTGAATATATTGAGGTCCACGGCAATTCGAGCCGCGGGAGTTTCAAGAGCCTTTACTTGGTTATTAGCTGTGTTGAAACTAACTAGTTGTCATAGGAAGCCCGAATTCCACAAAATAAGAATATGGTTAATATTTATAGCTAAGTCACAAGAGGTCTTACATTATATAAGATCCGCTGACATGCTTCTTCGGGGGTTTCCAGCTCGGGTATGAGCTCCTGTATCGCTAGGAGGAACCTCTTTCGAAGCTGATTCTTTGATAGAATATCCGAGGATAAAGAAGAAGGATCGGAAGCCAGCTTTTCGAGAAATAGAACGGTTGAATCTAAACAGTCGGCCATGTTGAATATTAAGCCCTTTTAGGACTTGGATGAATATTATTAGGAATCCTATAGCTTCGATATGGCCTAGGAATAATATGGCTGGCTCGCTTTTATACTCTCTGGGTTCGATCAGTCAGGATTAAGACGTAGGCTTTCAGAGTTTTTCTATGACAGCAGCAGAGGATGTTGAATTCTTATACCTACCCAAGGCAGTCATCGCTACACTACATTCGATCCTTCGGCATCACTGGTAAGTATACATACCGACCGGAATTTCGCGTATATCACGCCGATACTTGAGCTCAAGTTGTCGGCACCGAATTTATTTAACTTATATATTCAGCTGTAGTGAGAACCGGGGTAGTCAGTAAGCGTTCCGTGGTTAGATACTTCTTGGGTGCATTCCTTGCGGGTCAGTGGGGTCAAGAATAGGGGGACTGATAATAACAGGATGCAGTTACATCCCAGGTAGATGGGAATATACGTATATTGGAGCCTCACTATTCGTCGAGATCGCCTATATCCGTACACATCTCGCAGTGTGGACAGCACATGTGACAAATCCGGAGAGGAGGGTTAGACTAACGTTGTATTCCATTCTGCAAGACAGTCTGGACGACCTATTAGCTTACTAGGACGGTAGCAAAATAGGGCTAACTTGCTAGATTTTATGTATATCACTCGGCCTAGGGGCTTGCTTTGACTACAATGACGTAGACTGGTGATTGGGAGGCTGTCATTATAACCGTCTTATCTACTCGGAATGAGGATAATTATTTCACCTAGCTCACGTAGGTATATATTCGCCAATGTCTCAACCTGGATTATTCCGCAATCCTACCAACCTTTATGCAAACTTCTAATTTCAGTAAGAGGTACCAGCCCGGGGTGTTAATGAACTACCCTTTCTCCAGGCTGCACCCCTTTGTCCTGCGGCAATGTCTTGTAGTATAAACACTCGAGAAAGAGGCAAAGGGGAGGCAGGTACTTATGTTGTGTATCCCGTTACCACAGCATTTGGCAATTGTCATGTTTCGGGTTCTGGCCACCTTGGCAATATGGAATTTGGTGAAGGACTCAAATGGTAACACGCAAAATGCAAAGGCCATGATGGTCCCGCCTAATTACCAATTCCGGAACACTCTGTCGACAATCAGAGCTTTAACTCTAATAGCCTTGGCTACTGCAACCTGCATGTATGCTCGGTGAATATCTTATATATGATCGACGTAGTATTCGCATTTTAAACAGAGGTAGTAATTCGCTTTCCCCAAAACGAATGGCCTTGCTTGAGGTAGGTAGGCATTTGTCGGTGAAATCCCGGTAGGTATGGGGT
This sequence comes from Daldinia sp. FL1419, assembly GCA_025201765.1. NCBI lineage: Eukaryota > Fungi > Ascomycota > Sordariomycetes > Xylariales > Hypoxylaceae > Daldinia > Daldinia sp. FL1419. The sequence goes on along the minus strand of MU623537.1, from coordinate 25,356 downwards.
GTTGTGGGCTCTCGGTCCCGAAGGGTTGCGCTATCAGATCTTTTGCAGAAGGATGACAGGTAGGTAAGAATGAACCTATATAAGCGAATACCGATTCTGCACAACCCTACTAGGGCCATCTTTAGTCGAACGGGAATGCAACGCATGTATGAGCTAGGTAAACTGCTAACCCGGTCGTAAAGGCAACTAGAAAAATGGTCATATTATCGTATGGTTATACCTATAAGGAAACGCTCTTGATCCATGCTACCTACCTTATTATCACGCGGGGGATACCCCGCCGGCCCTTTTGATCTACGCATAGGTATTAAATATCAACCTTAGAGGTAATAAGGAGGACTTGAGCTTGATCTCAATCTAGAGTCCACTGTAAAAATACCGTACAATTACAAGCAGTTAGGTTGTCTTTTTATTATTCGATGCGGGATTTCTATACCCAGCCTAGGTACCTACGTAAACAAACGCGTGTCTCTATGCAGTCAACCTGCAGTACGAAGAGCTCTCAGGCGGAAAGGTACACGCATTATCACCTTATTATATAGAGATGTGTATGTCAGGTATATCTACCCATAAAGCTCTCGAAGCTGCGGTACGTAAATATTGTCACTAATTTATAGTTATAGATAAACAATATGCAACAGGATTCTACACGATGCACTTGAACGGGGTATTTGCGGTATGGACAACTACGTGGTTCCATAGCTACCCAGGTACCAGATGCTTACCTACATTATGTACCTGTTTAGGATTTCTCATGGAATATCAACGAAGCTGGTTCCGTATCTCTTCGCGCAGTTCGTGACAGAACGGCCGTTTCCCGAATAGTAACGGAAATAACCTTTCTGGTTGCTTTCCCCTTCTAAACTTTTAGCCTTTCGATTGGCTGTTCTGAATACCTACCTACCTACTTACATACCTAGGTAGGTAGTTGACGTGGCTAGGAGTGCGATACATCCTCTCGAGAGCCGTGCGCAGTAACTCATCTTACTGGAAACTCCATTCACTACCTCTTTCGGATTACTGTCCAGAAACATTCAATTCCAGCTTCGAAGAACTTCAATGATTGATGCGCTGCTGATTATATAGAGCGTCACATTGATAAACAATCTTCATAAGCGGCTGTCAGGGTGTGATACACCAGCAGTCTTTTTAAGATTGTTTCCGCCAGGCCAAGAGAAGATAAGTTGAGCTACGACGATAAACATCACGGTGATATAAGATCGTTTTCTGCCGAGCTTTTCATTCAGCTTGTGGATCCCAACACAGAGGTTATATCTTACTACCTCCACCACTGTCGTATCGCACTTATATTCTAATGTCTACGGCCTATTTCATAGACATTCCAAAAGTCAAAAACGGGGGCGCTTTCACACATATATTAAAACTGAAAGGGAAAGAAGACACTTAATGTAAAGAAAAATTTAGGGATTGCGGATATTCCGTGTTGTACTGTTTACGATATACGTTTATATATATTTGGTGATGCGATATTAGTCCATGACCTTGGACTGAAGTCACTTTTGGTCTGTCACATGATATATAATTCACCGCGTCTGTGGCTTATTTCATCCGTAAAGGCTTTTTTTTCTTTTTCTTTTTTCCAGAGCCGCTATATGACGATTTCAGAGAAGGGACTTTTCAGCTGTCATGCTACCTACCTGTCAAGAACCGAGTAAGCACCAAAGCTTTTAAAAGGCCCACAAGTAATGGAAACCATCCGAGCTGATAAACTAGCCAGGATTCTTTCTAGTCTAATTTGAGAGGAAATCTAAATTTTACCAATGTTCTTGTTACAAATTTTATTACCTATCACACTTAGATACTTTAACTTGGTAAATATGGAAGCATTATTGGAAGACGACTTTTCACTTGTATCAAATTTTCGTATTTCAATGTATATAAGATTATACTGAATAACGACGAGCTAAAGCTATACCAGAATAATATCTGTATAGGCGATTTGGGAAATTTTCATAAGTACCTATCATTATAATATATTAGGTTCTTACTTTACGCACCTGTGTACCCACCCGAGGCACATAGCTTGATAGGCATATTAATCTCGGATATATCTTAGTTTAAGTTCTTATATTCTAATCAATGGATAATCATGATCAGAACAATTATATTAACAATTGGACGATCTATACCAAACTAAGCTAGAATACTGCATCTAGAGGTTGTTATACCTAACTTACCTAGGCATATATACCTAGGTATTTTATGCTGATTTAGACGAGGCGTAGGTACCTTTGATTTCTAAACTCATTTTATCACTTTTTATTGTACCTAGCGCTCAGCGTGACTTAGTGAATATTCCCCAAGATAGCCGCAATTAATTAAGGACTTATCTTATTACAATTATTTCGCTATTAGATATTGTAATGATCATTGTTGATGGTGTTGCTTTAATTTTGTATAGGAATATAAGGAATGTTTATAAGATTCAGTGGTGCATAAGTTACTGAAATATAGCATTAAATGTGGGGCATTTTCTATTATATTTTGGACGAATTAATGTTTGCCTTAAATTTTATAAGCTAATGAACATTTGTGGTTCAATGCTTGTGCTTATCTTAGCGAGCTCAGATTAGAATTTTTTACCAGCCACTACAGCCACCACTCAATATGGTCCGTGCATATGTATTTAAGGGGCTGTGCATGCTGTTCCAATAGGAGACGGTTTTTCGTGGGAGTGGTATATCAGGGGTCTGATTGGCTGAAAAGTGCGGTGGCGCAAAAATACAAAACCGTCCTCCTAGTCTGAGCCCCACTGAGATAAGCTTGTGCTTATGTTTACTTAGGGATAAGAGGCACCGAAACTATTCGCAACCTCGTTGTCGCTCCTCAAATGCACTAGAATCATAGCGTACGTACGCACTAAAATTCTTTTTTCATACAATACTAAATATGCTATAATTATAAGGCATTACAACGTTAAAATCAAAATAAGCAAACCGAAAAGCACCTTTAGAAGTGCTTTTCGATTATGGAAAAATTTAAGCGGGAGATTCAAATCCGATTAGGTATATGAATAGGTAAGTATTGTAGATTTGTATATCAACAGAATTTTGGTGGGATAAGTTAATTAATACATACTTCCTAAATACATAATTTATGATTATGTTTAACTACCCCCTATAAGTTTTTCCCTGCTTAAGTTTACAAATATCCCCATATTGACCCGCTTGTGGGATCTCGACATGGTAGTAACCCATAATCAGCTTAAAGGGCCTCTCTTTCCGGCTATTATATCACACCATAGAATGTAATAATGCGACAGCTAGCCAGCCTATACTCGGAAGAGATAGGAGTAATCAACCGAACGATATATAATGTGCTACGCCATTTTCTCATACCTAATGCCGCAATAGCATTATACCTACTTCAAATTATTTGATCATTTAAATTAATAGGTAATGGTATCCCACTTGTTTTTTTCATATTTATCACGCCATTTATGAACAGGTTGGCTCTTCTTTACCATCTGTATTGCGTAAAAGAGCCGTTGATCGGGGTGACTTCGATCCTACCCTATGTGATAAGATCGGGAACTGTCCCCCAACACAAATAATCTCAGGTACCCCTTTCTTACCGTTTTGCGGGATAGTGTTACATGGAAGTTCGTAACCATATCAAGAACAGCAAGTATTCACCCGTTGTAAGAGCCATACAAGTATCGGATCGCGCGTCGACTGCGAAAAGCCGTTCTACCTATCGGGCTTCACTTAACGTAATTTCCCAATGATGTCTATGGCTTGGTGCCAATAATTTGATATAACATCACTGATTGGTTTGATATAGTTTATGATGTGACACGGGTAACGAGCAGCTCATAAAACAGCATGACATGGCATTCTAGCATAGCCTTTCGGGTTACTACCGTATCCCCTTTCTCCAACATCTACAGTGGGCATTTTCCGTCTAGATCTAGACATAGGATTCCTGAAGCTGTACGGAAATACAACTAACCGACCAGTTACTCCAAGCACTGCCGACCAATAAATTAGCAGATCCAGCTGACTTGTTGCAATTACGAAGCATAAAGGTAGAAAGCTGTCGGGTTATTAGCAGAAAATGTCAAAACTCAACTTTGACCAAATTGATTAAGATATAAGTCTCTCTTAAAATACCACCAGAGTATGCTCGGAAGTGTATATAAGACCTAGTCCCCGGGTGGATCTAACCACTTGGTCATCTACGTTATGCGAGACTATCTACCTATGCATCATGCCTAAGAAAGAATTATATGAGCTACACCCCTTGGGGTGGGAATCTGACCCTCTGGATGAGCGTTTCAAGCTATCTACGTTAGATTATGTCACTGCCCAGGTTTTCACAGCTTACGCAGTCTTCTTTAAACTCCCAGATATTCAGAAGGCAAATGTCGTCTCCGTACTTAGGCGGGGTCTTGAAATTACTCTGAGTCAATGTCGTCAGCTGTGCGGCGTGATCGAAGAGCACCCGGACGGCGGATTTTGCTTTCACAAGAAAAGGGATAGCACTGTTCAATTCCACGTTCAATGGCTTGATAGTGACGAAGACAGAGATAAGTACCCCTCATTCGATGAACTGGAAAAAAATCACTTCGTCTCACAAGCACTGGGCGATATGAAAACGTGGTGTGTAGACCCAATGACATATGGCGAGAAACTTGAGGTAGCACAAGATTTCTATGTCTATGCAATACATTATAGCCCTGTTGAATAATAACTTACATATAGACATCAAATCTAGGCCCAGCCGACAAGTCACCCTAAGGCCGCTGCCTTTAAGGCAAATTTCATCCGAGGCGGTTTAGTATTCGTTATGCACCACCATCACTACGCCAACGATGTGATGGGATGGGCTGGAGAGTTACACCAACTTGCTGAAAATTGCGTGGCTATCTGGAGATCTCCGGAACGCCCAGAATTTCCCCCATGGGATCCAGCATGTTTGGATTACTCCAGGGTCACGAAACCCGATCCGCCGGACGATCAACGCGTCGCCGGGCCCACAACTCAGCCCTTGCGGCATGCTGATCATAGAACTGGACAGTGGCTATTGTTCCACCTTCCAAAGAGCAAAACAGAAGAGCTCAAGAGGCTGGCAACCCCAGAGGATAATAGCTATTGGATTTCTAGCTACGATGCATATATGGCCTACATCTGGCGTATGCTGTCCAAGCACAGGGCTAAACTATTTGAAGTTGATCCCACAAAGGGGCTTGAATGGGGAGAGGCTGTTGATATGCGGAGGAGATTCCACAATCCACCAGTGCCGAAACGAACCCAAGGAAATATCGTCCTGGCGGCGTCGAGCGATCGGAGTCCTGTTCCACGCCTCACAGCGAAAGAAGTTATATCCGAAGCACCCTTTCCGAAACTGGCTTGGTAATCGCTCTCTCTTCCTTTATCCCAATCGTAATCACTTGTTCAAAAATATTCTCCTAGTATATAACTAATATGCTTTTCTCCTAGGTACATCCGTCAACTCACCAACAGTATCACGCAGGAGAGTCTAGATGCTATACTCACTGCGATCGCCCCGATCCGTGATAAGACCTTTTTATTCTACCGCACCGATAGCTTACCGCCGATGAGCAACTTTACCAGTGATTGGAGAATGACGCATGTTCCTGATGCTGACTTTGGTTTCGCTAAGCCGCACGCCTTCCGCTTTCCCTTCGACACTGTCACGTCGGGCCTCTCTGTCGTGCAACCGGTACGAACGGTTGACCCACCAGCTGGAGACGATGAAGGCAACGAAATTTTGATTAGCTTTGAAAAGGAGATATTTAAAGATCTGATCGAAGATCCTGACTGGAATAAATACTTTGAGTTCAGGGGCGTTGATTGTCAAGAGAGTTGAAAAATCACGGAGCTACAGTGATATGCTCTTAGGTAGTTCTATAACCGGAATGACGACGGACTAGGACCAGATACCATTCAATCTTTTCTATCGCTACTAATATTCTAATTTGCAAATATAGTAGCTTATAGTACCAAACCCTAAGGTTAATGTTGGTATTTATATTCTGGCACCCTATCCGAGAAATCGGTCGGTTCTGAGGCTGTTCCCTCCCGAATTTGCCCCTTAAGTGCTTCGCGACGATAATAGATATGTCGAAGAACCCACCACGAACAAAAAGAGATGCATATCGCACCAAGACTCCATGCGTGACCAAGAGTATAGGCCGGTGCCATTGTTTGAGGATATATTTGGCCCGATATGATGCCACCCAAATTTCCCAATGCCAATGCGAAGCCGACCGATGCAGCTCTTTTACCATCGGGCGCGGTATTAGTCGAGAGCCAGGCTACATTTGCGCCACCCATTGTCCATGCACAAGTTGCGATGAGGAAGCAAGCAAAGTACTTTACTCCCACCGAAAGGTGGTTCCCACCAAGAAGCATCGAGTATCCTACCGCACCAAGCGGCGCGCAGATGACGCAAGCCAGGAACCGTCGCGAAAACCGATCAGATAAGTAACCGCATACACCGTAGACGATAGAGCCCCAAGCGAAGATAGGAATGCTAAGATACTGGGACTGTTCGACGCTAAAGTTGAAACCAAAACGCAGGATTATCGGAAGGAAGACACTAAAACCGTATAATATTGTAAGACACATGACCTGGATGAGAGCGTGTATCCATGTCTTCATATCCTTGATAGCCATTGTAAACTCCGCCCGGGTGTAATGTCCTTGTCCTCCGTTATATGCTTCAGTCAACTCTGCTCGCTTTCGCATTACGGCTCTGTCGTCCTCGTTGAGGAAATAAGCCGTGGTATAAGATGAGGGGATGATGAAATAGCAACCGGCAGCCACAACAACAGTTACCGAGCCCTCGATAATATATAACCTAGTGATAAATCCTTAGCATCGAGTCTCACGTCTAAGTTCTCTTTCAGTCGTAGCTTACCACCTCCATCCTGGATATCCAGCCGCCCCGTTCATGAACAAAATTCCGTACGCGATCAAACCACTAAACGCACTTGAAATGGCCGAGGCGACTATACGTGCGTGTTAGTTCATAGATGATTAGCTCAGGGGCGTCTCAGTATAGTATAACGTACTAAACAAGTAACTAATCCTCAGGCCAATCTCGTCTCTCTTATACCAATTTGCTAACATGAGAGTTAAGCTGGGCATTAAGAACCCCTCAAACATTCCCATCAACAGACGACACGCCACGAGGTCCCCAAAGTTCTTTGCGAAGCCATTCCCCAGACAGCATAGTCCCCAACACGCTGCAGCCGCGGGAATGACACGATTGAAGCCCACCCGTTTTACGATCAGCGCAGCCGGGAACTCCGATAAAATATACAACGGGTAGAAGAGAGATACGGCCGTGTTAAGTTGCGTGCCGACGAGGTTTAGATCAGTGATCATCCCTTGGGTAGCTGCGAATCCAATATTGCCCCTATCCAAAAAGGATATGAGTTGAAGCGCAATCAGGATCGGGCAAATGTAAAGATCGAGTTTCGCAACGACGCGAGCTTCTCGTTTCTTGAACTCAGCATCCTCGGCAAGAGTTGCAGACTCGACCTGTTGAGCTTGTGAATCGAGCTCCGGCTTCGCGGGAAGATCTTCAGACTCGCGGTGAACGCTCATGGTGTGGGATTTCGTCGGATGGACTTGACGGAGAATTGTCGACGGAGCTAAGCTTCGACGGAAAGGGAATCTTTCGCTATATACCATACGTAAAAGGAATCAAGCTTGCCCCGACAACCCACCTGGTTCGGTCGGCGGTAAATTTTATTCCATCGTCTGCCGGCATTTCCCCAATCCAACCTTCGTGGTGCGCCAAGCTTGTATATACCACCCAATGTCTATACCCCTGAAACTCGCCAAGGGTAACGATTTTAACATTATCGTAAACTGTGTGTGAACGACGAGATATATCTGGTAGTGTCTTCTGATCTTGTTGCGGCCCCTCCTGATTACCGTGATATTATTCTATCAACTCGGAGTAGATAGGGCGTATTATGTGTCGCCGAAGATATGCGAATATGGTGCTGTCCACCACCTTTGCTTCACCTAGTCACGAGTATGACCCCGCGCACCGTAACAAGCCAAGGCGCTTCCCCAACATCAACAATCTTCAAGCGACGCCAATAGGGACTAGTTCCTAATTCCCCATGCTTGGCAAGATAATGAGCTGGATAGCTGAGTCCCCGTAAGGTTGGTAATTATTTGACGCTAACTATTCTTTCCCGTAGGACATGATCTAGGCAGGCCCAATAACTGCGTCCTTTCTCTATACATGCCTTATTCCTGTAGCTATACCTATACGTGGATCATTCTTAGCTCTCTATTCGTCGTATTGTAATTGATACAAGCCGCCTCGCCTCCGAATGCAAGGACCCCTGCTATATAATTTCGTTGCGGAGGTGGAGAATAGGTAAATAATTTTCACCCAAATATCAAAATTATAGATATGCGGATGGAATTCATTTTATTTATTAAAACTAGGGACATTTGGGAGGCCAATGCCTTTTACATTCCCCAGGCGAGCATTGTTCTAATCCAAAATCCATCCAACACACACGTCCCAGCAATGCGGGTCAACAATGCCAAATTACGGTAATTAAGCCAGAATAGAGTCGTCCTCAACGATACACATACGCATACCGTATCACGAGATGGAAATCATACGTCCTCATAGACCTTTCTTGGAATATTCGTAGAGGTCCTCAGCATCTACCTCTATATCGCAATACTTCTCTCTCATCTTCTGGAGCATCTTGCTGTATTGAATATTCAGCTCGGTTTCTGGCGCGTCAAGGAAAGCGAGATGCGCGTCATGTAGCGCGGCTCTCGTATCGGCTAAAGCATCTACCAGGTTTTGGAAAGTCTGACGAATACGTCTTGCCTTTTTTTCTTGGATACTCGCTACCTTTTCGTCTTGCGGCACGCAAGAACGGCGAGAGCTCCGTCTGGCTTGAGAGTCTTCAGGAAACTCGGGAGGAGTCGATATCGACGATACCGGAGGAGGGCGGAAAATGCGCGTAGTCCCGCCCCTGAGCGGGGAACTCTCACGAGGTTCGGTTTTGACGGTGACTTTTCCTTGAGGCATTTTAACGGGCGGGCGGCTCTGCTGTGTCGGCTTGGATGCCGGGGTATGGGAGGCTACAATGTCTTCGGTATCCTCGATGGGCCCTGATGCTTCATCCGAATCATCGTGGACCGACGTAGAGCCCGTTTTCTTTGGCCTGTGAGTACCCTATTAGATATTTCCGTGATTCTAGTAGAAATAAAATAACTTCGGCCACCAACCTCCTGCTAAGTTCGAATGCCCCATCCGCCATCATCTGGTTGGTGGTTGCCTTTAGCTTTCTCTGAACCTTTTCCATAATCAACAGGTAGACGCTCTCCCCGTTGTCGGTTTCTATATCATCGTAGCCATGAAGGTCAAGGCGGTAAAGCAACTCTGTGATATTGGAGTTCTTGTAGCCCGGACCGAATTCGCTCAAGAAATCCATGAATACTGCATTTTGTGATTTATTCCATGAAAACCGGACAGCCGAAACTAAGCTCTTGGCTTTGGTAGTTCCCCATACCAGGGAATCAGGTGTGCGAGGTTTGCCCTTAGAGGGAGGGACACCGGAGTATCTCTTGGCCATGCTTGCTAGGTATTTATTGCTGGATTGGCTAAGTAGAGATGTGCTGTTCGGTAGATGTGAATAATACCAGGTGCGAAGTCCTTACCTAGCATCGAGAAACTGGGAAGAACAGGTAGCACTTATGCCTACCGGTATCACGGATATGGTTGAAACCATGACCAAACTTTAACACATAATATGGTAGAGCAGGCTACCCAAGACATAATACTTCATTAACAATCATTAGGGTTATTTCTGGAACTGATGTGGTTGCAGTGTTTAAAACCTTTCTCGACATTATGGAATCAGATGGGTTGTTACTAGGGATATACACCTGGATTTACACCAGAAAAAAGGTGTAAACCGTATAAGTAGGTACCTGGTTATTTACATGTCTTAGAATACTAAGTCTTGTTTATATCTGGCCTAGAATCTAAATAATTGTTGAATATTTTTCTGATGTGTTATAACTTGTAAGACGGACGACTGCTAACAATTCGGTAGAAGATATACTTGTATAAATTGATGTCTCAACCTATTAAGCACATATAGTCATTTAAAGGGGGACTTGATATAGTGAGCCAATCAAAGTATTACGTCCTGTTCCAGCTAATTAGTTGATCTACCGGGGAACCGTGCAAGCGCAGCTATTTAAAGCAAGACTACAGGGGAGATGCCTAAGAAAATCGAAGCCTAAAATAAATGATCCACAAGATTCGTAACTCCCCTTGTTTCAGCCTTCTTTTAGCTTTTCTACTTGGGTAAAACACTCTCAGTTTGCAACCACAATATTAAACTAAGCCTTTCTATCAATTGGTTCCATTGGTTGCGTTGCTACCGAAAGCTCTAAACCAAACAATAACCTAAATACTAGGTAGACATTAATTAAATCATTGAATACCTAGGTAGGTATTAAACACCCCAGAAAATACGAAATACCAAATGCCACCCCGCGCGATTAGATCCAAGGTAAAATCGGGTTGTCGAACCTGCAAGTGAGTTAGTTAATTCCCATCGTCATTGCGTCGTTCAATTTTACCCGATCGTGTTAACTAACCAACTCTACTAACAAAAAGGGCTCGGAAAGTCAAATGCGACGAAGCCAAGCCGGTATGTTTCCGATGTCACTCCACGGGTCGTGTATGCGAAGGGTACGGAATATGGGGAGGAGGTGGTAACGATTATGGCCGCCGTCCTATCAGCTCGAATAACAAAAGTTTAACATCTTTCTACACTCCGATGCTCGTCAAAGCGGTGAGCAAAGAAGAAACTAGATGTCTCGAATGGTTCACTTACAGAAGCGTCTTGAAACTCCCCGGAGTTTTCAGTTTCGAATTTTGGGATAGACTTGTCTTTCAAGCTGCTTCAAACGAACCCGCCGTTTTACATGCCGTTCTCGCCTTGAGCTCTGCTCATAGAAGAGAAGGACTATGCTCCGATACCTCACCAGACGTTGCTCCGGATGAGCAGGAACACTTTACCTTGGAACACTATACCAAAGCGATAACTTATCTACAGCCTCATTTCACATCCAGAACCAACCGGTCAGTCCGGGTTGCGCTTATTACGTGTTTAATGTTCGTTATAATGGAATATCTCCGAGGACACTTCAAAACCGGCTATAATCATCTTCAAAACGGCTTGAAACTTTTGAACGAGTACCAAGCCCGTTCAAGCGCAGTAGATAGTTACAGTTTATTCCGAGAACCATGTTGCGACTCCGCGGACGCTTGGATCATCCAGGCCTTTATTAGGCTTGACGTGCAAGCAAAATTCCAATGTCAGGGGCCGCAATTTTTGAATATCACCCAGGAGGATTGTTCATCCGACGTTCCAACAGCTACCCTATTATTCCAGTCCGTTAATCAAGCAAGGCAGCATCTTGACCGAATACTTAGTCAGACCTTCTATTTAAGCCATGAATGCCGCCACCTGACGCAGCCTTTGGATAAAGTAGACCCCCGAAGTCTCCTATCCAAACAGAGGCGCCTTCAGGCCAAACTCGACTCGTGGTACGGCGCATTCAAACAGTCTAGGGCTAGTCTTGTAACTGGCAAAGTATCGCACAACACCGTAGCCCATATAATACTGCGCATATACCACATGATAGCCGAGATTATGGTCGATACATGCCTCCGACCAGAGGATCAGATGCGATATGACATGCATACGAAAGCCTTTGAGTCGATTGTGGACCAGTTAAACTATATACGGAATCTCTCACTTTCCCCATCTTTAGCTTCCGTATTTCATTTTTCGGATACGTCCAACTCGATAACCGATCTAGGTGCTATCCCCGCGCTTTATTACGTAGCTATCAAATGCCGTATACGCAGTATTAGGCAAGAAGCTTTGGATTTCTTGACTACGACAGCCCATAAAGAAGGAATCTGGAGTTCACACCTAGCGGCGCGAATAATAACAGAAGTGATAAGGATTGAAGAAGGTGATTTCTATAATCATCTCGACATAGGTGAAACGATAAGGGCTCGACAGGAAGTGTTGCCTGAAGCACGCCGACTACATGATATTGAAGTGCAACTACCCGACGGCTACGAGGGGACAGCCACACTGCAGTGCAAACGGAGATTCGATGATTTTAATTGGGAAGCAATCACTAGAGATTTCATCTACGATATGAAAACCCAACGTTGGATAAGTAAACCTGGAGGAACGTAAGATCACAGCTGTTGGCCAATGAAAAACTCGACTCCCCTCCCCTGCTCAAGTGGTATAGTTACAGCTATTTCTACGAAGACTACATAGGTTACTCTGGTTACCTATTAGGTATGCTACCTGTTATACAAGAATTCGGTTAGCGCCGGAGTTTCTTCCGTTCCATCGTGGGCGGGACGCAACCTTGGTTGCCGATGCATTCGGACCTCGGTAGACCAACCCAGGAAGCTCCCCCCCAAGTCGTTAATTTACCCCTGCCGCAAATCATCCTAAATTGGTATCCAATTGGGAGTAATCGCCCCAAAGGCTATCGCTGATTCCGATCTTGTCCTAATGCGAGCAGGTATTATAAGCCTATTATACAGCATTTTGTAAGCGTAGGAACACAGGCGACTTGCACCCAAAGTCGAGAGAGGTAACAAGCAAGATTAGGTTGTCTCGATCTCACCAGTTAGTCAGCCCCCAAGGGCACGGGGGGATATTGGTGATAGAAATTCAAGGAAGATGCTATCACGTTCGTGGGTTTTTAAGACATGTGAAATGATGCATGGCTTAAGCGAACATTCGACACGATGCCCTGCCACAAGTGATATATGAGGTAGGTTCCATCTGATTAGCAATCGCTTATGCAGTTACAGTTGAAGGGGTTCTAATATCAGCGTTGGCAGCAAATGCGTTGCATGCGGGAGCACAATGGGGCGGTTTCTCTTTCGAGTAATCCCAAGACAGCGGTCACGATCTAGAACGGAGTCTACCCGAGTATATATAGGCGCGTCCCATGGTACGGGTATATTGATTAATCATTATCAGTCCCGCTGTTTTCTTCAGTCTAGCAAGTAACCGATCTATCGTCCAACAACCATGAAGTTTGCGAATTACACCGTCTTCTGCGCTGTTCTAGCGACAACGGCTCTCGCGCAAGATATCTCTGGCTCAGGGCAGATCTACGTCATTAACAGCACCGATTTTCAGAATGCTTCCCCCGCCGATAGTATCGGATGTTTAAACGCTAGGGGCGGCTTTTCCGAGTCGGACTGCGCGACCTTCACGAGGCTCGATACGTATCCGCACACCCTTTCCACTAGCACCGGTAACTGCACATTCAGAGACTCTACGCAACCGGCCAATACCGACAACGCGTACGGCTCCAAGTCGTACTCTTACTTCTGTCGTGAGGACTACGAGGCGTCGGTTACTGATTCCCTCTATACCATTGACGTACGGCGTCCTGCATCTGCGTAATGTGGCTAGACAAATATGCTAACTTTGGCAGGGGCTCGACTACTCGTTCCTGTGCCATGGAGATATGAACTGCTTCTACGATGTCAAGATCATTCCCAGAGACGAGACTATAGCACCCGTATGGGAATACGTGTGGGGATCCCAGCAGATGGAAATTCCAAAGGGGCACACCCAAGTCATGTGGTACTGGAAGAAGATCTCATAGTCCAAGGTAAATAGCTTATGTACCCAACCTACGGATATGGGTAGCGAGGCGCGGGCGCGGTTTCCCGACTGCATGTCTCGGATATCTATCCCGGACTTAGGATAGGAATTGACCTTTTACACCTCAGGGTTGCATGAAGTCAACAAGATCGTGTGCTTGATGGCTTACCATTTCCGTGCTTCTATCGTATTGCAACGCCTGATTACCAGTGAATTGGGTTAAAGGGGAAGCTAGGAAAAGAATAGAAACAGTACTTATATAGAATGAAGCATTATTTATTCTTTTCTTTTTTTTTTTCTTTTTATAACCTCCCCTGAAAAATAACAAAATTTTCGTATCCCGGAGTTTTTTTTCGAGTTAAGTCCGGGTTCGCCATCAGAACCCCTGATCACACAGTCACTCCACCAGCCTCGAATATCTACCCCTTAATCCCTAATCCCTAATCGCTCTAGCCTCCCGGTTCCCCTCCCTAGGAACCCTGAAGATAGGATACTCATCGCCCGCCTGCACCGGGACCAAATTGAACCGCACGTACGAATCGACGTTCTCCGGCTCCAGCGCGACGAACGCCAGCGCGGCGTTCTTCTGCCTGGTACTTACCCGGAAGCTCCCAGGCGGAAGCACAAGCTCCTCTCTCGGGGTGGGTTTCGTCGTTACTGTGGCTTGCACCGCGCCCTCGTAGTATCCCCTCGCGAATGCTGCCGATGTGATTGCGAGTGCCTCGGCTGGGCCGCGGTACCCTTCTTTTAGGGTCTCGACGATGACCCCGGAGTCTCGCAGGCGGGCGGCTAGTTCAGAGTATGTTCGCGGGATCAGATACGCCTCGGGACGAGCGCGGGTTTGGTTTGCGGTAGTAGGTGTTGTGCTGAAGAAGGTTACGGGGACTTGGGTTAGTTTCCCGGTATTGCGGTTAATAAAGGTGATGTTGCGGTTCGTTTTGTTGGGATAGTCGGTCAGCACTATAGGATCATCGCTGTTGATGAAACTGTCTATAGCGCCCTCGACCTGCCAGTTTAGTTAGTACCGAAGGATTCCCTTGTAGATAGGTATCCAAGGCATCAGTTCTAATTGTCAAGATAGAGAAACTCACCGTCTGATAAACCTCCTCATGATTCTCCACCGCGATGTCCAATATCGCCCCAACCATATTCAACGCCGTCGCAACCCTCCTCTGGAAATGCTGGTCCGCAAGCCTTATCCCCCTGACTTCGCACAGAATCGTCACGCTCTGCGCCAGCGCGTAGTTATTCCTCCCACTCTTCGCGTCGCTTCCCGCCTCGTTAAGCACGATCTCTGACCCCGTCGAAGCTCCCGTAAAATACGGTTCCCATCGGAACCCCTTCTTCACCAGACGCTCCCCGACACCGGCGGCAAAGAGCACCTCGGAGATGTTCCGGATATCAGGGTGCGTGTTGAGGTTCTTTCCCGCGGCGATTAGCGCGTCCATCCCGTGTTTGTAGATCCCGTTGCCGCCGGAAGGCCGGGTACCAGTGAACTCGTGCATATCGACCGTGATGTGCGGTGAAAAGGAACTAAGGAGGCGCTTGTGCCCCCGGGATATCCTACGGAAGAGCTTCGTATGCTCGCGGTTCGGGTCTAAGTTACTCGCTAAAGCGCGTTGGAAATATGCCACCCCGTCCGGGTTATACCGAGGCAGCAGCGTAATATCCAACCGCTCGAGCAGTCGCTCTCGCCAGCTACGGTCCGCATCTAACTTTCCCAGTAGCGCGAGGACCGCTTGGTCTCCCGCTGGCTCATTCCCGTGCACGCCTCCTTGGATCCAGACGCGAAGTTTTGGTTCTTGGGTTCTTTGAGAGGATAGGTCCGAAAGAACCACGTACGGGAACGCGCGCCCTTCCTCGGAGGTGAAATCTGCGATTTTATATTGCACCCAATCATTTCGCTCCGCTATCGATCGTAGAAACAAGTCTGCTCGCTCGTTAATATAGTGAATAGGTATACACGAAGAATGGCCGTCTTTACATACCAAGTGTCGCATCATCAGTCGGGCCATCAGTACCATTAGCAAACCCCGGCAAGACGGATTCCGGGTTCGCAAATGCAGGCGAGAATAACGTTTCATTAGCATTAGGGAAATTCGCAGCTACAAGGTCCTCATCCTTTTCCACCGGAGCGTGGTTCTCGCCGTAACGAACCGCGGTTACCACCGGACTGCACAATAGCAAAACCGCCTGGAACCGTGCCCAGCGCTTGGACGCCAATAGAGCCATCTCAACGAACGTTTACGGTGTCAGGGAAGACGCTATTACGAATAACCAGACATGAAGTCTCTCATAACCAGCGCAGCGTGGAAGAAAACTATGATATAAAATAAGGATCAGCAACAACTAAAAAGCATTTTGCTTCGGGAGTTCGCATCTCAAGAACGGGAAATCAAAAAGCAAGTCGTACCTCATACCTACGCAAGTCCTCTCGCGAATGACCATTAATAGGTGTAGCGTATATCTCGCCATCTCGCGCCTGCAATGGCGTCAGGAACCATGTGGATATAGTTACAATCTAGTATAAGCGCGAGCGAGAAAACCATCGATAAGGTAGCATCTATCAGCGTACAATAATTCCGCCAAGAGAACGTAGTAATTCTCCCTGCTCGTTGAGGCAGGTCGGGCCTCTCATGTGGAGATGTGAGGGGAAACCTCCAGAGCACAACCGGAATACATAATATTGTTAGGGGTAACTCCACAGAGCTTTCTTGTTGGGAACTACGGAAATTCTCTTCCATTTTCATGTAGCTGCTGATTATGTAGAACAATTAAAAAGAAGGAAAAAGAAGGCATCAGAAAGAAATGTAACTAAGCTGATAGTATAGAGGTGAGTTTGCTAAAATCAAATATTGAAATTAGATCGAGGTGGCTCAACGCTCATAATCATTATTTAATCCTCATACAAAATAGACAGCACCGCGAGCAATGCCAATCCATCTTCACATCACCGTGTTTCTTCTAGTCACATCAATATCATTGCTATTATCGTCAATCTGCCACACCACATCGAAAGGATGAATACCATGCTTATAATCACACAGTCACATGATATAAGGGGCCAGAAAGATCCATCGTGAACCCTGCTTCTTCTGCATTGACTTTTCGTTGTGTAAACAATTCCTCCTTTCCACGCCAATACCTCTCTCCTCTCTATGCAGATAGACGCGCCACTCAGACCGTATAAGAAACAGAAACAGAAACAGAAACCCCGTTGAAGCAGAACCCCTTAAAATGCTCCCCGAGATGCAAAGGCTTCTTTCTTCCCTTCTATTAAAGTAGAAGAAACACATGCGACATTTTCATAATTTCCGTAGACCTCGTATACGGCTCCTCGTCAGACTCTGATAAGCCAGTACTCTCCCATATAAACCATTTATGTACTTTCCGCAGCCATTAACCTAGGAGGCAATTTCATGCGTCCTATTTCTGCTTTCCATCACTCGGCGCTCGACTTCTTTTCGACCTTCCTGACCCGGATACAGATGAGGAAGATGAGGAAAATGAAGAAACGCTCCCAGTACGCATGGCATTGGGCTCTGGTGGCGAATTTCTTCTCGAAGACCGAGTAAGCTCTTCCGTAGTATTTATAACATTTTCTTTATTTGTTATCATGCCTTCGCTACGAGAACCTATTGCGAGGGCACTTAGACTGGGCCGTGGCGCATACAAACCTGAATTCCTCGGTAATCTGCTCTTACCGCCAGAGAGGCCATTTCCAGGTTGGATATCAGTACTTAATCTACGAGGCGAACTGATCGGAATACCCGAGATACCGTCTTTGCTCCTAGGCCGGTATGCAACGGGGTCACGTTCTTGGGCTAGTGATACACCCGAGCGCTTAGGACTCGATGCTACTTCAATAAACGCGCCAGATTGTGAGTGACGAGACACATGAGTCGGGGTAAGTGGCATGGGGGAGGCGGAATGGAGTGAGGGCGGAGTATATATGCGTCTTCCAGATCGTGTACGATTTGATCCAGATGATGCTATCGACGCAGACAGGGGTGGTGCCAATTGATCCGAGTTAGCATCAATATGGGAAACGACAAGGTCGGATGCCAAATTTCGCACAAGTACGGCAGAATCCTTCTCGGCCAGAATTTTAATTGCCTCAAGTAGATGTCGGAGCTGTTTATCCTTGAGATTCGTAAAGTAGTCTGTTTCGCGTGCTTCTAGTATGTTCCGAACAAGACGAAGAAGGTTCAAGCGTACAACAGCCTTCTTTTGCGATAGCTTCTGTTCAATCCCCGTGTACATCTCTGATTTAGCTAACGCCGCGGCTAAAGATGGCGACAATCGAAGAATCTTGAGTAACGGTTCTAAAAGGTTTGGATCAAAGGCATTCGTCTTCTGAGTATTAAAACAGGATAAGACCGCCTCTGGAAACTTTCCGTTCAGGAGGTGGCCTTCGACCTTCGCCGTCTCTTCTTGTAACCTTCATATTTGTTAGCAGCTCCTAGGCCGAGAAAAAAAAAGACAAGTTACTCACCAAACATATATAGCATCTAGCGCCGTGACCTGCCAGTATTGGTCCGCTATGAGTGAAACATAAAAGTCAAGGCCTTTATTTTGCCATAAGAATCGCCGGCCTTTACTTCCCGAATGAGCCATATCGCAAAGGATCGGGAGTGCAAATTCTTTTGGTGGCCGGTCTGTCTTCATAATCTTTAGTAATAGGGGTATTATTCCATTCACAGCGGCGTATTCCTGTCGGTCCTTGCTTAAGCGACAGAGGTTGAACATCGTATTGAGCACTTGATTAGAGATCTCGCGGAAATGAGGATGCCCTCTTTTCATACTACCGCTTAGTAACTCAATTAGAAAGTCAATGGCATCTGCAGAGTGGAGAGCATCTAGAGTTGTTGATAGCATTGAAAGGTTCTTGATGAATTTTAACATCGTGATTTGATGTGCGGGTGTCATGCGTCGAAGGTCTTTTAGAATACCTAGCCGAGTGTCAGCTTGAACTATTGATAATAAACCAAAGGCTTACTCTTTAAAACCTGCCGGTCAGCCACCATCTCTTTAACAAAGTTCTCGGCTTGGGAAAATAAGTAAAATATGTTGACAATACGGCCTTCGATCAGTTCCGTCAATTCGTTCTCAACGTCCTCGTCGAGAACACGATGAAGCACGAGAGCTAGCGGGTCGAGTATTTTGCTCCTCGAGAATATCCGACAGAAATCATTCTTCGGGGTGGGACCCTAGATACGTGTGAGTAGAAAGTACCTATGTTTGACCGAGGTTTACAGTGACAAACCTGAAGTTCAAAGACGTTCCAGACACCATTCACACCGATAAGTACTAAATCTTTTGCTGTATCGTAATCCTCGTCTAAAAATTCGACGAGCACATTGAGACCACCGGCACTAACAAACATCTGCAGTGTAAGGGTAGATGTTTGATACATTTGTCTTACAAACGCCGCAGCTTCTAGCCGAATCTCGTTCGAGTATTGCCGAGCTGCAAACTTTGTGATGATTGGGATCCCGCCGACGAAACATAGGTTCTCTTGTAGTTCGACATCATCCAGTATAATCTACCGAATGGTGAGTTGAAGATTATTTAACAGGCGAAACATGGGTGTACATACTGTGTTAACAACTTGCAATAGCTGCAGAATCATCTGCTGCCTACTCTTCACCGTGCAAAGATCAAGAATCTCGAGGATTGGTAGCAACCCGTGGGCACTGATTATTAGGTTTTTAACATCGTTGTTTTCCCAAAGTAGCCCCAACTAGAATTAAGTGTCAGAATGAAGATAGGTATTACATCAAAACGAGGTAATAATAGAAACTAACCAGGTCCTCTGAAAGCTCTAGTAACTTGTCTTCACCTTCGGTCGTTTTGAGCGAGCGGACAAGCTCTTCGATCTTTTCAGCAAGTCGAGCATGCCGATCGCGGGCGATATTCGCTTCTAGATCCATCTCATCCCAGTCTGGATCCATAGATGCGAATGGGTCGTCTTCGTCTTCATCGTCACCTAACCAGGAGTTGTTAGAAAGTCGAGATAATACCATTAGGTTTCCGTCCTCGGAGCCTCGGTCGCTCTCCTCTTTCTCGGTTAAGTTGTCAGCGGGGCCGAATATATCAGAGAAGTCTTCGTCTTCTTCGTCTTCGGCAAACTTTTGGATCTCAATAGCTGATTTAGATCTTTGAAATGGTCGATCAGGAAGAGCCGAGGGTCGCGCCGAGGCTGGTCTTCTGATGCTACTCGCCACGGGAGACTGCATAGAGCGTGGCAAACTGGTAAGATCCGAAGGATGGAATAATTGGGGGGCGTCAGGCTGTGACACTAAGTGAGCGATAGGGCAGGATAGAAAGATCGTGACGGAACAAATACGTACCTTCTTAGATAAACCCAGACGTTGGTTAAAGACACTCTCGTTATCGTCAAAAATATCTGAATAGTCCTCTGTCGTCTGTTCCCTATATAATAAATCAGGCCGAGCAGGAAGCTCGAATTTGTTACTGAGCTGAGGTTTGGGCTGAGACTTCTGCCTCTGATGGCCACTTCCCATCCGCTTACGAGGGGAAGATGATTTCGGTGGTTGCGGAGGCTTTGGTTCTACTATTTTCTCAGGCTTTCCCGGGAACTTCCAGTTTGGACGAATTGTCTTTTCTTGGGGGTCCTCTTCTTGAACCGACTGCAGTTTATGTATCGTCGTGAGAAGGTCACTATCAAAGTCGTTCTCCCAGGCAGTAGAAAAATCACGCGAGTTGTCAATAGAGGCAAATGCCTTTAGACGGTCAGCTGAAAGCATACCGCCAAAGTGGTCCTGGGGTTTAACATGAGGGAGCTTTAGAGCGCTGGGTGAAATTGCCGTTGCAAAATCGTCGTCCCAATTATCGTCATCTAAAAGAAAGGAAAAAGGTGAGCTATCATGTGGCTTATTGGGGATTCGCCGAAATTAATTGCATATAGTTACGTACCCGCAAGCTCAGGAGACCGGAAGTCCTCGGCAGTGGGTCTTGGTTTCAACATGAAAGGCGCCTTGGCTGGGGTTGGTGCGTTAGATCTCGGTTGTTCTTGGGACGAGAATCGTAAATTTTGATGGTTATGATGGAAGGGGAACGACGAATCGGACCCAGCCGAAACTCTAAGGTTGGTTTCAGAAGAGGTGAGTGCTTTATTCCATTGCTTGACTTCTTCCACAGCTTGGCTGAAATTGCCCGGGGCTTTGGCCACAGGTGCATCGCTTCGCCGGCAACCTACAATCCAGTTATGCTTCAGCAGCTTCCTCGCGGAAACACGTAGATTTGGGTCTTTCTGAAAGCATTGGATGAGAAAATCACGCGCCGCCTAACCCGCTGTCAGCCTCTTAATTCTCGGGGATACAAGACCAACACAGTGGTAGGACTACAGACCGAAGATACACCCTCGGGGAGTGGTGGATGGTCATCGTTGACAATAGCAAATAGAGCAGGCATAGCTTGTAGATGGTGATACGGAGGTTTACCAGATAATAGCTCAATAACAGTGCAACCCAAACTCCAGATATCAGATGCAGGCGTGGCACCAGATAGCTCAATTATTTCCGGGGCCATCCAATAGGGAGTTCCTACTACTTGAGCCTCTTTATCGGGTCCGGCGACTGTACTGGTAGATACGCCAAAGTCCGCAAGCTTGACCTTACCATCTTTGGTTGTCAAGATGTTAGCTCCCTTGATATCTCTATGTATCACACCTTGGTCATGTAGATATTGAAGGCCCTGGAGAACCTGGGTCATATAGACCCCAACTAGGTTCTCCGGGAATTTCCCATACGCCTTACATATTGAATGTAAAGAACCATTCTCGCAATATCTAGCATCAGTTAACATCCGATGCACACGGCTAGATTGGGGGTGACAGCATACTCTAAAATGATATTGAGACAGTCTGCCGACTTAACAAACCCAATGTATTTGACAATGTTGTCATGCTAGAAATTGTTAGGGTCTGGAATATACAATCACGGATCCTACCGTCAGAGGATAGGGGTCACCTACGTTCAAATTTTTCAGCAGATCGATTTCAGCCTACTTTATTATTAGCCTTCTTCGACCCTCGTAGAATGTAATTGTATGATAGTACCGGCGTACCTCGATCATTCGTAGCTCGCTCTTTGGTAAATTTACCAGTTTAATTTGCTTGACAGCAACAGCTTCGCCGGTGCCCCAATGGATCGCCTTGTATACGGAGCCGAACGCTCCCTTGCCTAGACATTCTCCTAGACGCTATAATGAACCCAGTCAGTCCAATGCCAAGGATGTACAACTTCATTACTGATATATAGACGCAATACACGTACGTAGTCTCTTAACCCTGGATCCTGCAAAGCGGTCTCACGTCTACTAGCCTCCTTCCTCGGTGTATTGGGAGTCCTTTCGTGTCGACTGGCTACTACGGCAGCTTTTCCATTCGCGGGACTGTAACGTCGGTCGCTCGACGAAGAGCCATTGGAGGGGTGAGGGGCGTGTCCGGAGCTAGGCGCCATGACCAAGCGGTCTACACGTTATTCCCCCTCTCGTTCTCTCGTTGGACTCGGAAGAGGCCGCCAGTCGAGATCTCGAAGGTGAAACGTAGTGGAAGCACACGTCGTTGGCGGTGCAGATCCAAGTTTACTTTTCACATTCCAGCTTAACCTTTATGTCTTTTTTTTCTTTCTATCATACGACCAAAATGTTGAGACGATATATTCTCCTCTTATTTTTCTCTCGAAGCACGGACCGTCGATTGGGTTGGGCGAAGGTCGGACTCGGCAATGGTCGAACTAATTATTTATTTAGGTACTTAAAATGGAGATTTGGGACGTGTGCTTAGAAAATCTTAGAAAAGTCAGTACTGGGTCGAATCAAGGTCAGGTCAAAGTTCAAAGATCAAACTAGACCAGGTCAAGGTCGGGGGTTTAATCTAGGGCTGAAAAGCTTCGTTGCCAGTTGCCACGAAATTCCCCCAAATATGGATTCCCAAATGTGGGGGAAGGAAAGAAGTGCATGTGTTGTATTTGTGGTATTTGTGCGGGAAAGAATTTAGGCGCCCAATGATAGCTTCAGGTTGTTATTCCTTGCTGTTCCTGGAATGTTTCAAGAGGCTCCAGCTTCATTGGCTAAGCGCTTTATAGCATAGCTTGGGTTGGGTACTTGATCTGGGTGATCGATTTAGTACCCCGTTTAGTACTGATCCTAGCACTGAGCTGCTATTAGGTTTAGCGCTTCAGTTAGTACGATGAACATTGTTTTTTTTAGTACTGACTCAGGACTAATACAGCACTGACCTAGCAGATTGCGGTGCTAAAATAAATTGATCATTGTGACTCCCGGGATAAAGCGCATCCAGGCACACCTGAGTAGAGCTACTTTACTGGTCGGCCGGGAATTAGAATAAGCAGCTACTGCAGGTTGCCATGCCATGCCATGGGACATGAGACATGAAATCAAAAACCACTCCCGGTAACGCAATACAAATATGTCCGCGACGCCAACTCGGCCACTAACCACGTGCGGTATCAATCAAGTACTAAGAAGCAGGACTCTGAATGATTGGAAATATTACGAGTTGGAAAATTAGGTCATACTAAGCATTAACGGATTTACAGGATTTAGTTCAAGAAAAAGAGATCGAATTTTCTAACCACGACATCTCAGCGGTGTCAAAAATAGTCCTAATAATTCTCGGACTACGTAGGTATATATTACCATAATCCGTATTCTTACCCCTTTAGGTCTGCAACGAGCCCGGGTTGTAGCTCCGTTCCTTTTCTTTTGGTAACCTCTGCGGACGCATGATACCTTCCTACAAGTATAAATACAACGCCAGCAATATAACTTCAAGCTTAAGCAGCTTAAGCAAGGGCTTATCCATACCATCGCGCCATAATACGTATCCTTTTCCCCCACTGTAACGCCAGAGTCTAAGCCCCCCAAACAAGAATAATGCAACCATTCGAATATCCTCAGCACTTTAGGACATTCCAAATCGATTCCTTGTGATTATGAAGTTCTAAGAAGGCCAACCCCACGACATCGAACGACTAAGACCAGCTTGTTGCCACCATTCTTCCGGTATATCCTCTCTAGATGCAAGCCCGCTGACGATACGGTGCATACCCGAAAGCCATTCGGGGTCATCAGGGGAAATTCCCGTACTGGGTTGGGTGTCAGCGGCCACTGCTGCGTACGATCGTCTACCATGGGGCGTAGGCCGCCTAGGGCGATCCGCGCCCTGATCATCCGTACCACTAGCGTCAGTAGTAGATTCCGGCTCCGGGACAGGATCGCAAGGAGGCTCAACCTCATCATTTGGGCTCGTAATAGAAGTGCGAGATGAGGAGACGGTAGGATTCAAAGATGCTATGGTCGAAGCTGTTGTAGAAGCAAAAGAAGAACCAGCGCTAGGTGGTTGGGGGTCAATGGTTAACGTCGACTGAAGGATAGACCAAACTCCATCTCCTTCGGGGCTTAGGCTACGATCTCGGTCACCCAGTCCATCGACATATCTAACCCGAGGTACCCGACGTCGGTCAACACCGGATCGTCGTCGGCGATCACTCATTTCTCTTAATGCAGTATGGATATGGTGATCCATACTCGAACCCGGAGTTTCAACCATGGCGAGTGTACGGTCCCGGGCCAATTCAACCTCTCTGTCTTCTTCCCGGAGATGCCCAAACCGATCCATAAAACGATGTATCCTTGGCATGGGCGATACTCGTCTGGAGCGGGTCCGATAGTAATCATCTAGAGATGGAAGAATAGATGCATCCCAATCGTCAGAGTCGGTGGGGGATGACCCATTACTTCTGTTGGCGCGCGCGGCTCGTATATGTTGACGGCGCGTTGGCTGAGTAGAGCTACGGACGCCTTCCTCCAAAGCAGGAGGTTCGTCATCCCAGGCGTCTTCTTCTCCTTGAGCAGAACGAGTAGAATCGATAACACGACGAGGTCCTCGGAGGAAAGCAGCTAATTCGGCAGCAATTTCGGCATCAATTTCGTCATCTGAGGCATGTTGTCCTGGTGGTATTGTAAGAATGCGAAAGAAGCTAGAAACGCTCTCAGGAATGGAAAGCAGACCACTGGGACCCAATTCATCCTCAGCATTATCGACTCGATCTGCTCGATGTAAAATCCGAGCATTATCAGCATCATCAGGTTGAGATAAGATCTCAATATTTTCAGGCCGGGATAAAATCTCATTGATACGTTGAGTGCGTTGATCTCGAATATCTCTTAGCTGACGACGCCGTTCAATGTTTCTAGAGTTACCGGCGCGGCGGTGGGAGGTTTCGCGACGAATCGGAGATCGGCCGGTAGCAGGATCAAGAGAAGGTTTTGGTGCCGTTTTGGCGCGAGAGCCAGACTCATCAGGCTCAACCCATAATCTAACAGCATGAAAATATATTAGTAAGTGGTACGATGCACGTTGTGCCAGTTATGGATATACCATACTAAATGGGATGAAAGGAATGATATCTTTTTTTATAATTTTATAATATAGATAGGCGATTAAAAAACAAAAAAAAAAAAAAAAAAAAAAAAAAAAAAAAAAAAAAAAAAAAAATTTAAAAAAAAAAAAAAAAAAAAAAAAAAAAAAAAAAAAAAAAAAAAAAAAAAAAAAAAAAAAAAAAAAAAAAAAAAAAAAAAAAAAAAAAAAAAAA
>MU623536.1:0-49309 GCA_025201765.1 Daldinia sp. FL1419 | reverse complement strand
ATTAATATCTATATATTATGATATTAAAAGGAATTATTGAAACTATATATATATAAATTTGAGGTGCGCGGTTTTTTTGTCCCATGACTGTAGGTAATACCTAACCCACTTCGCCCATTCGCACTTACACATCCTAGCAAACTGCCGTCCCGTAAATTCTATGGGCGGGTTTCTTTTTTTCACCACCAACATGCCACATTCAGATAGACTCTAAGGAACTTTATCCTATCTTAATTCGATTTCATACTACATTACCTAGTACTGCGGTATCGTTCCGTGCCGTGCTTCCCCGAAACATACAAGGTATGTGCATGTGTCTACTTTACATGTAAAGTCTTGATCAACCAAATCTGAGGTTGGAACCTATGGGAGCCGTTGGAGCCGTTGGAACCATTGGAACCATTGGAACCATTCAGGGGACTATTGGGAACCACTGGGGGACCACTGGGAACATTTGGAACATTTGGAACATCAAGACAATTTCGAGCCCCGCGTCTTTTCGAAATCCACCCCGGTTTCCGAAATTCCCTGTCCCCAGCCCATCGTACAGTCTCACGGTAGTTTACTCCGTATTTTCTATTTGCGTCGAGGCTGAGTATCACTATACTTCACATTCACACATTTATTCTTATTTTTTTGCTTACTTTATCATACACGTACTTCGATCCCTTCCATACATCCCTCTCTGTACATTCCCTCCGTATACCGAGTTTATACTTTGGTGTATCAAATATTTATCAATTTCCCCTTTCTCTTCCCTCACCACTTAATTCGTCCATCTCCCTCATTCCAACTCGGCGCCCCCTATTCTAAAGCTGTTTGCTTACTTACTCACTGTATTACGAAATTTCAAGGTTCATTCTTATGACGACGGCCGAGCTCAGAGATTCCCAAAAGGCTCGGCAGGCCTAAGTTCCCAGTTTGCGCGCCGCTCCCGGGCTTTTCGCAGTTCTCGGCCCATTTGCAACTTGGATATTTAATTCGTAATAAAGCGTGTTCCCGCTGTTTGCTACCATTATAATCCATCACATTTTTATTTCCTTCTTCTTTTCTTTTTTTAACCAAACCCTCGGACAGAAATAGTAACGTCAAGCGAATCCCCCGCTCATTTTACGTTATACTTACCTATGTCAACCTGTATTTTCTTGTGACGGGATTAATTGGACGGGTCAATTGGTTATTCTGAAGCTGCAAATCAATTTGTATATCAAGTCCCCTATCGGAATTTAAAAGAGGCATCTTGTAAATTGCTCGACCGTGAGGCGTGCTGGGATGGCGCACAATCCAGATTCTGATCAGCATAAACGAAAAAGAGATATATCTGATGACAATGGAAGTCAAGCACCCCATGCTGATCGCATACCACAACCTCCTCCACCTCAGTCAGGTAAGTCCCATTCACCCACCCATACACACTTACACATATCCACACCTCCATAGGTAACGCCCATTTGGGACACGATGATATCGTCACGCCTTGTTTCGTACGTAACATTGGCTTCCATCTTTGTATCGTCGCTAGTTATGTCCCGCTCATGAAATATTCTTACCTTGTCTATATATCGTATATATCCAACTATTTTACTTCCCATTCGCCAAGAAAAAGAAAAACAATAAATTCAATTGATAACGTCCTGGTTACGACCAGACATGCAATCCATTCGCAGAAAAAATGCTAACCAATCAATATTGAAGGCACGATAGCCCCTATCAACTATTTGTCCAAAGCCCACCCGGTCAAACTTAAGCTTATCCAGGGAGACAGCGATACCTTCTCCGATGTTCTCACCCTAGTCAACGAGTATGAGGGTGAGCCGTTTCTACCTCGCACTACTCCTCCTTGAGTATACAAGGACTGACACAATGACTCAGGAGTGTTGAATAGGCATGAGAGCCTTGCCTCTAATTTAGGAGCCAAGTTAACTGGTAGCCGTCTGCTGAAGGCGATGGAAGGGGCTTTTGAAGGTTCGATAACGACGACTCCACCACAAACAATATTCAGTCCCGACCCTGTCACGTGGCTTGATATTGTCGAGTTTGCTAAGGCAAAGCCCGGGGAGTTTGTGTTGACACCCACACCCAATGGTGGACGTTGCTGCCAATTTCCTCTGAAAGGTGTCCAGGTTGAAATTGGAGAAGACGACTGGAGGTTAATAGTCTCTGGTGCCTTAGACAGGTTTAGGCTTGTTCCACCACAGCCATTAGAAGAAGATGAGACAGCGGAATTAGCAACTCTCGAAATTGTTGAGCAACGCCTACAGGTTTTAATCAAGAAGGCGGATGAAGTGGCGCGTAAGGCCCGCCAACTCAACTACCACTTGAGCGGACGAAAAGCCTCTATACACGCGCGACGCGCTTCGCAATCAGCTTCCGGTCCTAACTTTCAAGCTGTGAACCAATCGCTAGGTTCGGGTGCTAACCCCGGTTATGATTTACACGCCGATCTACTCCAGCAGTTCCTCGCCCCCTCGCAACCTTCCAGTCACCGAATCTCTTCCGTTGGTTCTATACCACCAACCCCAAATCCGATGGGAACTGCAACGTCAACTCCAAGAACGTCTATCCAACAGCAAGCACTCATAGGCAGCAATCGGCCTTCGCCTAGTTATCCCACTGAACCGGCTATGAGGGATGTCGAAGAAGAGAATCGGGCTTTAGTAACGGCTAAAATCGAAAGGTTAGGACGTGGGGAGACCATACATCCACCGTGTGACAGATGTCGAAGGCTCAAGACACAGTGCATCAAACATTTAACCGCCTGCCAGGGGTGCACCAAGAAGCACGCGAGATGCGTGTGGAAAGGCCTAACGGAAGAAGAAGTGGCCTGGCTGAAAGGGGAGGCCGGCGGAGATGGAGATGATGATGGGGACGAATCAAGGGATTCTAGTAGAGCTGTATTCGGATCTCAATCACATATGGATTTCGGCGAACGCCGTAGAGAATCAGAACGCAGCGATGAACCCAGTACAAGCAGGTCCGGTTCAAGAATAGCCATTGGTAGACCCGCTGACGATGTCTGGAGAAAGGGACCAGAGACACCAATCAGTCGGCACGAAACCATGGAAGTGGACGTAAGAGATGTGCGTCAGGGACAAGAATACGCAAGGAAAGAAATAGCCAGCGGGATATTTCAGGAGCAGAAATCAATGCTTAGCCACATGGCTTCTGCGGCCTCAGCAGCGGCGGATGCAGCAGCGATTTCTCGCGGGAGTCATCAACATTCAGAATGATCGGCATAAGAATAAGGCAACAATCACTTAGCTGTACATATATAGGTGGGTAAATCCGTATATGCAGATTTTGTTTAGGATTTGGAATCCTGTATATACCCTGGCAGCATACGGGGGAGAAGGCGAGCATTATAATTTTCATATACGCTCAGCTGTTTTACCATTTATTTCATACACACAAGAAATTGAATAAGTGAGCTGTTCCCTTGGATTCTAACCTAATATAATAGTATGGGGTTATAATTGTGCTAGACAACCCGATACCTGGTGTAAGACATCGAGGCTCGACGAGGCTCGGTTAAGGTTGTCTTATAATATGTACATCTGACCCCCCCGGCCTCCTTCGGGGTGACCTAGCTTGCGTCCCCCAACTTTCCGAAAACCAGGCTCGCGGGTGTTTGAGGCACAGTCGGCGAAGCCCCACTTAATTAAAAGTAATGAAGCGCGCTAGTTAGGGCTGCCTCTTATTAGACGCGACGGGATAAGGCAAATGTGGCGCCGGTACCCATTAAAAAAAAAAGTCAAATCTAATACAATTCTTTGACGTCGTCGGTAGTGAACTTCAAATTTCGAATTTTTCCAAATTCAAACATATATCCACTCACTTGTCGCCGACTTAAACGAAACGTTTTTCACTTTATAAAATTCACTACTTTTTTAAGAGATCCATAATTTTAGACCCTTACATGGAGTGCTAATAGTAAAATATCCATAGCGATTTTTCATTGCATCTACACGCATTCACCTTAGAACTGACTTATAGCCGTCATTTCCGTAACGGGCCATGGCTCAATCGCCACCCCGTGCGATTTACACAATGAACGATACCGCAAAGCGCCGCGATGGTGCATTCCCGATACCACAGCAATCGCCGTTACCACAGTCTCGAGAGCTCGGTCTCGCAACTCCCGAAGTCACAGCGACAACATCGTCGCCTTTCTCCAGATCTTGGCCACATTTGGTCGCCGGAGGGTATGTCATGATTCCTCTTCCTCGTTCCTCGTTTATAGAGCTCCTTCAAGTTGGAAAAAGCCCTCGAGAAGAAACGCATACAAGGCTTTCGCTAAGGCTCTCTATTCTCGCAGTATCGGAGGAATGACAGCGGCTGTGCTCACGGCACCTCTCGACGTTCTTAAGACTCGACTCCAGTCCGACTTCTACCAAGCCCAATTACGAGCTGCGCGGGAGGCGACAGGTCAGGCGCGTCTTGGCCCATGGCAGTCGGCCACATATCACTTACAAGAAACGTTCCAGATACTGCGCGATGTGCACAGACTAGAAGGTTCGCGTGCACTGTTCAAGGGCCTGGGACCTAACTTGGTCGGAGTCGTGCCGGCGCGGAGTATCAACTTTTATGTGTACCCCACGAGCAAGAGGGCTTACTCGCAGTGGCTAGGCGCATCCCCGGAGAATCCGGTTGTGCATCTAGCCAGTGCAGTGACAGCGGGGATCGCAACGGGAACCGCGACGAACCCCATATGGCTAATAAAGACACGACTGCAGCTCGACAAGAATAACGCTGAGCGCAAAGGCGACGTGGGTGCGCGCCGGTACCGCAATAGCTGGGACTGCATCCGGCAGGTGGTGCGGGACGAGGGACCGCGGGGCTTCTTCAAAGGTCTGAGCGCAAGTTATCTTGGCATTACCGAGAGCACATTGCAGTGGATGATGTACGAGGAAATAAAACGTAAATTAAGATTACGGGAAAAACGGATCGCGCAAAGTGGTAAGGAGAAGACCTGGTGGGACCGTACGGTCGACTGGACAGGAAATTTCATGGGTGCCGGTGCGGCCAAGGGTATAGCGTCCGTACTCACGTACCCACACGAGGTAAGTATTCACAGCGATCATGCGACGCCGCCCGAGAGTTATATATTTTATCTACAAGGAGAGGCAACTAACGTAATAACTAGGTTGCGCGGACTCGGCTCAGACAAGCGCCGATGGCAGATGGTAGGCCCAAGTACACGGGGCTCGTTCAGTGCTTCAAACTTGTCTGGAAAGAGGAGGGCGCCATTGGACTATATGGTGGTCTAACGCCTCATCTAATGCGAACGATCCCATCTGCCGCGATCATGTTTGGCATGTACGAGGTTATCATCAAGTTCCTCGGCGCGAAGAGCTAGACAAGAATATTTCTAGCACTAGCCGCGTATCGACGTTCTCGCTTAGGTCACCCTCATCTTGCCTGCATCAACAAATATAATGGTATACCCCCGCGATGACCTTGTAATACCATTCACTTGGGTTATGGGGCAAGGAAAGGTAATGCTAGATGACTGACGACACCTTTCCGGCCTGGACCGGGTCCCCAAGGAAACGCAGGCATCGGATGAAACGGTTCTGAGTAACCATCTCGCCCGTATCTCCACTCGCGCACATGCACGGACATAGTGCGAACGCCATATCACCACTATTGTATATCAAATGGAAACCTGTTATAGAAAAAAAAAGAGGCTGGGTCACGATAGAATTACGACGGCGTAGGCATGGTAAGATTTTCACCGGTCTGCTATGTTCAAGCAAGCTAGACCAGTGGGTGGCTACGATCTATACGTGCAACGAAGAAGTGGTATATAGCATGATTGGCGTTTAGGAGGCGGATGAATTATGTTAAATAAAGCCAGAGAAGAACAGGATAAAATGAATAGCGATCCACTCCAATATTATGTGTCGTATGTATGTGTTACACTCATGTTCTAGATATATGCCATATTAAGCGTAAGGCAGGAGAAGCTATATTTCAAATTAGCCTTTACATATACATAATTATCATGTAACCTTGCTTCTAATGAAATTGGATTTATAAACTTTGGATAGATGTCAAATTCAAGAATCACGGCCGGACTACCGAATGATGGTGGCGGTAGCAATTGTTGTAGTAGTGTGCGTTAGAAGACCCTCTTCTTCTTCTCTCGCTCTCCTAACCTAGTCTGTAACCTAGTACATAAGTGGTAGGTACCTTTAGGTACCATATGCCCCACAGCTAAAACCTTTTGCCGAAGTTTACACGTGGCAAGGATATATATTGCGTAATAAAAGTCCATCAGTCATCCAAGGCAACGTGCCAGAGTGGTTAATGGGTTAGACTCGAAATCTAATGACTTCGGTCGCACAGGTTCGAATCCTGTCGTTGTCGCGACTTTCCATTTCTTTTTTTGGCTTTTTTTCGATTTTGGCCTTTTTTGTTAGGTCAAGAGGAAACATATTTTTTGGGGGGTCTTTTTTCGATTTTGGGTATCTATACGTGTGGGATCTCTCATGTACATTTTTGGGCTGACTGGATGCATTTGGTTACCTTTGTTTAAGTAGATTCAAAACCACCATTCCATCCGGGAGGATTTTCTCTATACCTGTGGCGGCATCCCAAATCTCGATCGTCCTCCCATCTGAAGCCATTAGAAGGCTCTTCGAAGAGCCACTGAACGTGTGCTGGACCGATCCGGTGGCTATATCACAAATGTGGACAGTCATATCATCAGATGCCGAAGCCGATAATCTGTTATCGTGGGAGTATGCACAGCACCGGACATAGTCGGAGTGTCCCCGCAGGACTTGTACACCAAGGTCTAGCCATTTTAACAAGTGGTTTGTAAGGAATTCGATACTCTGAACTATTACCTGCTTAATATTTCCTGCATCACACAGGTGCCGAGTATTAAATAAGCCATATCGCCATGCGATTCAAGGAGCGCGTAACATCTCTTCCGAATTAACATCTTGAGATCCACCTCTGGAGGCAAGTCTCTTATCATCTTGAGTTCTGGGACGTGGAGGGGCCTATCTGCGGTGGTAGAAACCCTGGTCTCTTGGGTTTAAGTTTTCTATTTCGACGGACATATGTGAATACGGTAGGCCGTAAAGAACCAGGGAAAGGGCGCATAGGCCAGTTACGTTAGAGAAAGGTTTCCTTCCTGTTGACTCGTGTTTCTTGGTTAGATAATTCCCCAGCCAGGGCTGGCTCTCCACTAGTAGAGTAATAAGACTCTTTGTAACCGAAGTAAGATCCTCCAGCCTGTGCTCGCCACTATTGCATAATGAATATAATATGGTTTACAGGTGAGAATTTCTGTTCGGCTGTTTATAAAGTTCCTGGATAATCGCGAGAATGAGCAGCGTCTTGCCCGTCCCTGGACTTCCGCTGATGCAGAGTATGCGTGTACTCCGCTCGCCTGTTAAGGAATTCCTGTATTCCTGTAGTAAACTAAACCAGTCGTAGAGCGGCTTTAGGATCCTCTTCTTTTCGTCTTCTATATTGCGGACGAAGAGTCGAGGATCAATGGCACCCAGACTAGTTAATACCTAATGATATTACCTTAGAGTCTTTGAAGAGGGTAGCCTCTCCCAGTAACTTCTTCGCTTTCATCTTCTAGTAAACATGAATGGTGCCTGACATAACAGTATCTCATATCGGTGATAGAGTCCAGAAAACTCTATAAGGCAGTGTTAGTATTATGTTCGTAAGTATGTGTAAGATATTTAGGAGACCCGTGGCTTGTACCCTGGTAAGGAGTGACCCCCAGGCGGCAGATGTAATTGACTAATAATACCTAACCTCTTTCAAGCAGCGAGGACGCAGAGCGCCTCTTAGGTATATACTCAATAGACCCCTATATCTCCTCTATCTCTATACCCACCTATTCCTTGACAAACAATACCATTACGGCAATGACAAAGTTGAGCTAGTAAACCGACGAGACGACTCGGGTCAACCGAATGAAGATTGTGGACTGCTTGATTCGGCATGCGAAGGCCAACATATTTGACCAGGAGATTATCGAGAGGATAATCCAACTTGATTAAATCAACACTTGGAAAAAATTACCTTCGGACATCCAATTAGACACCTTGAGACTGCGACGATTAAAGGAGTCGATAAGATGCGAATATTGACGGATATATTTCAGGATTCCGGAGGTAAATATATCTGGTGGTTATAATCGACTCTGTGGATATGCTGTGGCTAACAGTTTCTATAGAAGCCCGTGAGTGGTTTACACGCACCTCAGAACAAACTAGTGACCAATTTCAGACTCTTGTTGTCCGTTTAAGTGGAAGAACTATGTTTTGACCTATCGCGATTCCACTCGAAGGATTTTCGGGTTTCCGATTTTGTCCACTCTCTCGTTAACAGCGGAGAAAATGCACATCTTCTCTCATTCGAGAGCACTATAAAATACGCCAAGCTCTCCGTCTTGGACTTGAAAACAGACGACAGAGAAACGTTAGGCAATAGTATTGATGCTGGACATACTGAGACTTTCGACATCTTAGATTGGCTGAGGCGGAAAAGAGTCGACGAGATAATCGAGCTAATAGTTCCGGATAGGCTCGTAAATCCACATAACGAAACTAGGATAGCCAAATACGTTAAGAATTTCAAGGTCGAAGTTATCGATTGGAAACTTCTTAGACGTGTACGTTTTGATGTTCGAAAACCAAGAAAGCAGTCAAGGTGATCCGTCGTCTGTGGAATCCGACTGAGGAGGGATTGGTGGGCTTGAAGGAAATGCACTTGACCCCTATAGAAACACCGTGAGATAGATGAAATGCTGATAACTCCTCTATCAGTGCCGAAAGAGCGGTTCCCAATATATTACGATTTATTGGAAGCTATCATTCCTACGCATGCCAACGGGATCAGAAGAAATCAACCAAAGTAGCCATCATCGATAACGGCATTCTCAGTATTTCACCAAATACTAGAATATACAAGGGTATTCCAAGTCCCCGCCATCAGCTAGACGGATTAGAGGGAACCATCCCCTCCAGGGTGAACGATCCAGACGAACCTGACAGCAGCGGGGAATCGGCAAACTTAGAAACTCATAAGCATAAAACTCCGTAGTCTCACATTAAAGAAGGCATAATCTTTTATAGATGACGATTTCCGAGGTAGCCCATGGTTCTCCGCGTCGGATCCCCACGGAACCCGGATGGCGAATCTGATCCGCGCTGCGATCTCTATGTAGCCAAGGCCACGGACGACGAGTTCGGGATTACGCCTATAAGAGTCGCGAAGGTACGCAGAATCACAAAAAAAGAAAGAAAGACTATTGCCGTATTGGACTAACACCTCGTCTCACCTTCTCAAGGCAATCGAATGGGCCATTAGTAAAAATGTAGATATACTTCCCACGAGCGTCGCTATTTTAGACACAAACAGCCGACTAGAGAGCGCCATCTCCGCAAAGTTGGGTCGTTAATTTTCAAATAAATTGACAGATACCTGGATTGGGAATATACCCCTATTATTTTGTGTATAGGATTCAACCCCGTTCATCTTATTTCATGAAAATAAGTAGTATCAAAAACTCAGCGTATGTAATCACTAATCTATATAGTAAATTATCTCATAAAGCATGAGCGCGTTGGCGAATTCGAATGTCTCACCAGAGCCGTCGAATCTAACATTGCATTAACGAATCGAGCAACACTTAAAAGTTAACCTTACTCTCCTAAATGTGTAATACGTTCGTATTAAAATATAAGTAATGCACGATTATTAGGTAATCTGTCTGTCCTCGTAAAGCCAGCGCAGCGATATAAGCGGTTCCACAGATATAACTCCTTCGTTTCTCATCGTAATGTCGTCTCGGTCTCCCAGCTACTACGTTTTGATAATACTCCCTGCAAATGAGTCTCAATGAGCTGTTTAGGCGGCTTCTTCCGCAGTTTTCGGGGTATGCGACGGCCGCCGGGACTTTGCGGTCCGTTGCTGGCGGCCCACGAGTCGAAGAGCCGCAGTCACCAGGCGTTGCGGTCCCAGTTAGGGTCTTAGACACAGAACTTAGGTCAGCTATTCCGTCCTAACTAAGACGAGATCGTCGCATTCTTAATACGACGAAAGGGAAAAGGCAAACTCACCCTGAACGAACGCAGCCAAGACCTTGCTACCGGTTTGAAGTAGCGGGTGACCAACAACAATCTTCAAGAACTTCTCGAGCCCCGCACGACGGCCCTCAATGACATCGTCGGAGAAGCGGTTAGTGAAGACCTTTCCGGGTAGCGGGGGGATCGTGACGCGTGCGCTTTCGCGCTCGAGGATATCGCGGAAGTACTCGAAGTCGCTGTAGCGTCGGCGCACGGACGAGTGTCGTAGCTTAAAAGCCGGAATGTTGGTCCGGCACACGATCTCGTAGTCCGTGTACATGTTGCGCGACGTGCCGTGCGTGCGCGGGTTGCGGACCTGTTTCAGATGGGGGCGTCCCGTTGATTAGTCTAACTGTCACATGGGATACTATGGGTTGGTTGCACAGATGATTCAATTGTGTCGCGTGGCGCCTGGGAGATGGACAGCTACGAGTAGGAAAGGGGGAGTTATAAGCTCCGCTCTCATGTCTTGCTAAGCAAAGCTATGCGCTATTCACTAAGCTATATGAATAATAGCATATCTAGAAAAGGAACCTACCTCTATCTCGAGAAAGTTCTCCGGAGGGCCGTAGATCTCTTCGAACGATTGCTGACGCGTGTCCGGCATGGACTGCAAGATGGGTCGGGTTAAGCCAGCCATTCCGCGCGGGGAGGTCGTCGTCGGAGAAGTCGAAGTCTGATTCGGCGAAGTGGGAACTGTGCCCCCGCCTGTCGCGGGGACCTGTTGCTGGTCGCTGGACGCCGTTTTGGCGGTTTGGTTCGTAATTTGTTTATGATATCTTTTTCGCTCCAAGCTTTGCGTCAGAGGCTTGCGCCTCGTTGACTTAGGTGACCAAGCGGTGGATTTGGTCGGAAGATCCCTAGCAGGAGGTGAAGTTCGGACACTTTGATAATAGGTTTCGGATTAAGAGTTATGTGAAGATCTAGGTTTGATTGGAGGGGGAGGAAAAAGACGGGGAAAATGTCGTAAGGTTTAATGTTTTTTTGGGGGGTGGTTGTCTCGACGGTGGAAAGTTCCAGGAAGTGAAGTGGGATGAGGCTTTGGTAGGCGGGAAACTGGCGGGTCGAATTTAGTGGAGTTGGTTTGCTTGGCCTGGGTTGCCAAGAATGCTGTTTCCAAAAAGTGGTGATATAGGTATGACTTCCTCCCCCAAGATACAGTACTCGTAACTCAGTGGAAGTATTTTATGCGTTATGGTTTGGTTGTAAAATACCTTACGAATGTATAAGTACGTACTGAAAGCTTATGCGGGGAAATTCTCTAGTGTAAGACCCCAACTGGCTCAAACCAATATTCGGCGCTACAGGAATGGATTAGTAATATTCTCGACTTCATCTCATCCAACCGCGCAAACTTATACCGCGCTTATACCTACTCATCATTATATATACCTACCTACCTTAGATACCTACCTATCCTAACTTCAGACTACGTCTTTCACGCTTTTACGCAATGCCGCTTGGTATTAGAACGTAATAATCATTCACAAACTAAAAAGTCAAAGATATTTTAACGATACGAAGACCAACGAGATAAGTTATTAAGGCTATCCACGAAGAAGCCTCAAATCAAATCAATCATAACTCCCTAGCAAGTAGCAAAGCTAAAACTCTGATCAGTATAATATCTGACCATCTAACCCTTGTACATAGTGGCTTAAGACTTCTGTCTTATTTTGCGTCTTTCTAATCCCGTAGGTGCCGTGAATAGATGCGCCAAAACTATCTCCTGCTCTCAGCCCAGAGCTTACAGCGCGCGAGGTCTGATCAGAATCCTTCCTCTTAGGAATTGCCATCAGAAAGAGTAATACCTTCCATCGTGGCGCGGGCTGGCGCAGCCTCAAAGAACTTCCGCAGCTGTTCGAGCAAGAGATTCCTTCAGGCGTTACTGCTCTCTGCGCTCACGGGCTAGCATGGACGTTCTCGAGAAGACTGTAAATGAAGCAAATAGTCTTTCACGGAACCAACAGAGGCTCATTTGATTACCTCGCCGGTAGCAATGAATCCTCTCGTAGCAAAAGCAACTAAATGGTGACTACCCAGATGTCTATACAGCTGAATAGTTCATGTTTATATCAGGCCCTTAATATAGCCATCCCCCTTTAGTAAGAGGGTAGCAGCCCTCCGGTGATGGCTCGTCGGATGACCTTCTCCATTGCTTCCCACTCTAAAGCAGCGACGTTGGCCAGCGTCATGTTGTCAAACGCCGGTCCCGACGGTAAGCCTATCTCGCACCAGAAGAATCCCCAATAGTCGGATGTGTCACGCTGCTCGAACTTCAGGGCACGCTTTCGGACGACGTCGAGGTTCTCCACGACGCGAGAAGTTTCGGTGCGGATTAGGGCAATGTAGAACTATTCGACTTTGTCAGCATGAAACTCAAAAAAAAATACAATAGGAGTAGGTATAACATACCTCGACGACATCTAGAGGGGCACCGGGCTTAACGCCAAGGGCGTACAGGTGGCGCCAGCCATCAGCAAAGGGAGGCTGGTTGTAGTCGCACAAGTCACGCTCGGGCAGGTTGACCAGATACGCGACATTGTCCTTCTGGCTAACAGTGAAGCCAGGGCAGAGCATGATGGCCTTCACAAGTCGGTTGAGAAGCTGCTTGGTGAGGCGATTATAATCGGGCTTCTGACCACGGCGCAGTGTACCTCTCTCTAAAAGCTCGATCAGATACTCGACCATCTTAAACGCCACGTCATAAATATAGTGACGCTCCTTGATGGTGATGCGCTCGGTCAAGTACCACGGCATCTTCTTAATAGTGCTAATCATGCACTCAAATGGACGTTCAGGGCAGCCTTTCGCGTACGAGGCCTGTTGAATATAAAATCAGCAACATGTCCAAGGATGCGACGAGATAGAAAATATTACTCACGTGCGAGTTGGCCTCAGCATGCTTAAATAGCATATTCATCTCCTCCGCACAAATGAACCCCTTGAAGTTCTGGAAATCGTACTCCGCGTTAAACGTGAACGAGTATGGAGATTGTTGCCAGTCAACTCCGTGCGCAGTTGGGAAAAGCTCCTTCATGAGCTTCGCCTGCGACGAGAGCGACACATCTACATTTCGATCACCGAGCTTTGGGTGGCGCTCTTGCCTGACGGCCGCATGGTGTCGGTCC
Organism: Daldinia sp. FL1419; assembly: GCA_025201765.1. Classification (NCBI taxonomy): domain Eukaryota; kingdom Fungi; phylum Ascomycota; class Sordariomycetes; order Xylariales; family Hypoxylaceae; genus Daldinia; species Daldinia sp. FL1419. The sequence continues at coordinate 36,075 of MU623536.1, read as the reverse complement.
ACAGCATTGACAGCTTCCTGGAACGAGACGAATTCGACGTAGCAATCGTTAGTCTTGCTAGTAACACGATCCATGATAATATGGATGGGTTCCTCGTTGTCGTTCAGAATGCGCGCGCTGCGACCCAAGAAGGCAATGACCTCAGCACGGGTGATCTCATAAGGAATCTTTTTTTATATAAAAAAAAAAAAGGTCAGCATAACGTCCATATCTACGGTTTGTAAGTAGTGGGAAGCCATTTCCATGAGACTTACGTTGGTAATGCAAACAACCCCATTATTAGCGCGATTGGTAAGATGGCACGTTTCGATAAACGGTATGTTCGCTGGGTGAAGCATCCCCTCGACAGTGGGCTGCCCGTTGGGACCTGTCAACTGGTTCAACCAGTTCGAGCGAACCTTCTGAACTTCTTCCGGAATGGGATGGAATTCAAGTGGTCCGTAGATCGGGGATACAGATCGCTGACTCAATGGAGTCTGAGTAATAATACGTTGCTGTTGTATCGAAGTTTTAGCATGGGGCGTAGGAGAACCTTCCTGGACTCTTCTCAAAGCCTCCAGGAGACCGTTCCCGCTTGAAGACCCACTGGAAGATCGCGAAAGAGAAGCATTAGGATCGGGGTACGCGATAGAGGAAATGGACTGGATAGCGCGAGAATTCCCATTAGGGGCCAAGGGGCTTATTTGGTAGGCACCCGTAGCGGCTTCCCTACTGTTGCTTCGGGTAGTTGAAGGGTTGCGATTAAGCAAGCCGATTCTCTGCAAGCTAGTAGGCGTAGTAAGATGAACAAGATTGTCCTGGACTATTGGTGTTCTCCGACTATGGGAGAGTTCCGAGACATCGACCCTCAAGCCTAAGCTGTGTTGGTTGATCAGTTGGTTTGGTGGAGAAGCTACGCTGACTCCACCACTAGGAAGTTCAGACGGGGTTCCCGGCGTGAATTTGGCTGGTGCTGAAACAGTCGTGTTCTTACGCTCGTGGCCGCTCTTCTTGCTCGGAGAGGTCAAAGGCTGGCCGTTCGCGACGTTGCGGAGAACCTGTCGGAAGATCTCCTCATTCTCGCTTTGGATGCAAGATTGACGACGACTACCCGGATCTCTGTCTGAAAATTTCTCGTAGTCCTCCTGCGTCGGCATGCCTGTCATCACCGCGTTTCGGGCCTTCGGCTCCGCAGGAGTCCAGTACTGCTGAACGCGAAGGGAAGCAGAGTAGTCTGTGATCGACGACTGCGAGATGTTGCCCGCAAATGCCTGAACATGGCTAGAGGAATTTCCATTGATGAATCCGTATCCGTTGGTGAAGTTCTGAGCACCCGGTTCAACATTTAGACCGCTCGAGAACACTTCCCTAGGAGTGCGATAGACCTGGGCCTATAAGGTTAGAGAAAACATGTCAGCATATATTTATAATGTTAAGATTGAAAAGGATAAGGGTTGAGTTCAGATCGTAATTAACAACCAGTACATATCACAATGTATTTGTTAGGGTTAGGAGTGAGAGGATATTACCTTGTCCATGCCATTTGAGGCAACAGCGCCAGCAACCGGACTCGTCCACAAGGTAGAACCGGATGAAATGGGAGTAGCATGGTAACTACCCTCGTCGGAGAAGTTGGTATCACCTGCCATCCTGCCTCCCTTCGCTGTATTAGCAGCTTGGAAGGAATTGGCGTGCTGTTTGATATGGGTGTCCTGAGCAGAAGTACTCGCACCGTTGCCTTCACCCGGAGCAGCCTTCAGGGGCGTAGTAAGGGGTTGACGAGGAAGGCGAGAGTTGGCCCATCGGGCACCCGGAGCAGCTGGTCCAGGCATGTTGGAATGAGTCAATAGATGCAAATACGACGTCTCTAAATTGAGCGACATATAATATTAGCATTCATCAACTCAACTGGTAATCATTTTGGTAGTTGTAGATGAATTCCTCTTCATCAAGGGGGGGGGGCGCAACGTAAGAGTAACACTGTGTAAGGGGGGAATAAGTAAATTGAGCACTTACATTGCAATTGGAGATTGTGAAGTTGCGAAAAGGACTGTAAAAAGAAGCGACCAAGGCAATTGAAGTAACAAGAACAATAAGTAACGAACTGATAAAAGTAAAGATCTATAGCGTAGTAGTGTCTAATACTTTTAGGTGAAAGTGTGTGCTGGTAGGAATGTCTTGCAAACTATGTCGTAGATAGATGCCCTCACAAGCCTCATAGACTATCCGAACAAGTTTGTTAGTTCTTTGAAGAGCCAAGAAGGATCCTGAAAATTGTAGTGAAGGTGTGTAGGGAAAAGGGAAAGAAATTGGAATTTTGGAACTGCGAGTGTGTGGGAGGGTTGATAAATAGGTAGAAGTTGAGCTGGGAGTTTGTGTGCAAAGCGTGTACCAAAGTATATACGCAAGGTACGTGAGAAGGTTAGATAGGTAATTACCAATGCACCGCTAGCGGCAGTTGCTAAAAAGAATATGTTTTTGAGGTACTGTGGTAGGGAGAGGCTGGTGATAATGGTTGTGAGAGTAAAGGTTCAGGGTGAGGTACCGGAATTAGGTACCCAGTATTTTTTTCCTTCCAAAAGAGAAAAAAATTTCTTGCATCATGTACCTTTTCCAATATGCATGATGGGAGGGTACATGGGCGATGGGAGGTTGGTGTATATAGGTAGAGAGAAAAAATTAAATAAAAAAAGATCGCGCGGGTACGAAACAAGGTGATTTCGAAATGTCAAAGAGTCGAAAGGGGGGGGGGGGCGATATTACTTACTATGTACCTGAGGGGCCTAGATAAATAAATTTCCCTATCTCCCCTTGCAAATAGATTCGTTATGAATATTCTTGATGGATATTTGAGTGATGTATGCGCTTCTAGATGGGTGAATTAGCAAACACTAGCGGTACTCTCAGACATGCGGCGAATCGCGACGGTGTGGAAGTTGATGTACGTACCTACTACTAGATTCGAACCCAACGTTGTAACTTGCAGGTCTAGTGGGTCAGAATGGTTTGAATGTAATAGATATGCAGTCAAATTGGCAGTCAAATTGGCACTTTGGCGGGAGGCAGGGGTGGGAAAGGAATTTCGAAAAGTGCGCCAGGTGCTCGCCACGCGTACCCTACCTAGGAGAAGGTAACTAAGAGGCCAGTGCTACTCCGGCAGGAGGTGATATGGAAGCGTAAGTAGTAAGTATCAAACTAAACTCACGAGGATAGTTGAAGGCTAGGAAATATATATCCTTTGGGAAGCGGAAATGTTGTGCCTTAGCAAGTTACTAACGAGATGACGGATCAACGCAAACAACACGCCAAGTACAAAGGCATCAACTAATGGTAGTTAATGGTAGTTGTTGCTTGCAACTTTTATACTTGCGGCTCTAGAGGAAGGTTTGAGAGATAGGACGGTACAACAAGGCAGGTACTTGAGGAATTTGCTACGAGATAGCTGTTGTAGCGGAATTCGGCGCGCACCTTTAGTGTTTGGTATGTCTTTAGTCTATCATGCGGCTTCCTAGAGATAATGGTGTACCATGATGGCTGAAATTGCTGCCTGGAAACAAACATCACCCCCTCTTTACGATATATATCTGAGAAGTTACGTTAAGAGCGTCGGGAATGACAGTCTACGAGACTTACCTAGAAGTAGGCAACTGCGTAAACACCCAGGAGGTAGGTACATGTATGTAGGCGGGTATATACTCGAACTATCTTTGGAGAGTTTAGTACAAGTTTTGTAAATAGGCATTCTGAGACGGAATTATTAAGTGAAGCCGCCAATTCGTAGCTAGCGGACATCGTAAAAAGTATAAACAATGAGTACTGTTTTGTTGTTGTTGTATATATATATATACATAGCCTCCCCCTTGTAGGGATATAACTAAAATATCTAGACTGTGTTATCTCGTCGCCTACGCCGGCGCGTAGTCGCGATTCTACGCAGTTTCACAATCCAAGAAGGTAAAACCTTAGGTAGTGGCTTCTTACCATAACGATACCCGGTTCGTAGACGGTGAATACTAGTTATTATTACCTAGTATTACTTTAAATATGCTACTATTCAAGTGGCTTAACTAACCTCACATAACGGAGGGAGAGATAGGATAATATCATAACCTTTTTCAAATAACGGACTAAATTCTATTATTGCTATGACTACATTTAGGAATATCGTGTTTGATAATAGTAAAATAGAGTTCGGATCCTTGGCATAATCGACTTGGAATAGGTGACGAGTAAGGCGTAATTAGTGAAATGGGTCAAGATATGACACTAGTAATTCTCGATCTAGATATTTTATACATATCTGTTAAATATAACGTGAACGAAACCTCCGTATCGACTGTCGAGTCGAGGGAGTAGGAATTATTAAATCCAAAGGCAATAACACTTCAAGCAATATTAATGTGCCGGCACTATGCGTATTAGGCTAACTTAGGATTTGCTTTGTCTAATTACCCATCTGGATATTCATAGCCTATAATGGGCACCGGCTTCAAACTAGTAAATATTCTATGGGTATATTTTGTCTATGCCGAGAGACTGAGGGCACTAGTATCATAGACGAATGGTCTTCCATACTGTAGATATCCCCGGGGGAGGGGCTATAACTTGTGAAACTATAGGTCGTAAAAGTCCAGAACAGCATCGCTTAGATAGTTAAAGCCTATCCTCGTGATATATAGGGACCAGATATCAGGGATATCGATTCTATGCATATCACGGGATTATATAAATATTAACTGGGTAGATAGACCAAATGGTAACCTGAAATCACAGTTTGCTATCATTTTATATCTAGGTAAGTAATGCATATTGCCAGAGTCCGCTGTCTATATGTGCGGCCTCAACCAGCTATGCTCTGGGTATGATCGGTTCTTGACTTTCATGAATTGTCAGCTTTCGTTGCTCGTGTCCTTTTCTCCCCAATTTCAACCAGGAAGAAACCACGCCCTCCATGGGCGTTGTTGTTTAATCAAACTAAGAACGCAACAACATTAGTAGGGTGTTTAGGGTAGATGTGACGAGACGGGGATAAGCTTACGGGTGTTAAGAAAGATTCAGCGACGAATCTTGCTCGTGCGTTCAACTAGTCTTGGTTAGCTAATTTCGTGACTTCGGACATAATAAGGGGTAAACTCTAGGGTGACGTACAAATAGCTTCATCTCGGATATTTCCTTGTCTACTTCTTCCATGAATTGGATGATGAAGTCGACCAGCTTGTGCTTCAACATCTCCTCGGTATGGAAGTTGGTTATTAAGAAGGAGATGTCGTACCCCTATTCGCACCGAGTTAGCTCCAGACGACGCTATGCTGGCCCGACTAGACGGGACGGCAATACCTTGATAGGTTTCCTCCTAAGGATAAAGAAGGCCTCGGCTCGCTGGGTCAGGAAACGCGTAAACTTGTGGACTAGGATATTCTCGATCTCGTCTGCCTGCTTGATCTTGATGCTGATTCGTACGCTGTTGATGCTGGGTTCGATCAAGACCTTCTCGTTTTCGTTTCGGGCGATAACTAAGGGGTTGAGCAGAACTTCAGGAGAAGTCTGAGCTTCGATCTCGGGAACATTGTGTCGTTCGGAGGTTTGGGAGGCGAAGTTGGAAAGGCAAAGGGCGGCCGTGAGAGTGCTCCGCACGCATTGGAGGTACGGGCGGAGAGATTGGGACTTGCGAGAATTGAAGTTAGCAGATGACTTTTGGTATGATATAGGAATATATAAAATATACCATGATGCGTAGAGCGGCTAGTCCCCCAACCTGATGTTTAATGTCCTACAATGAGTGTGGGGGGGAGTGAAGCAATTCCCAGCCTGACAATGATTCCTTTAAGTTAGTTACCTAATTACGACGTTCCGCTTCTTCGCTTTCTTCGTTCGAGGTCCAACGAAGGTCTAATGTGGGGCAATTATGACACTTACCTTAGTAGCTTGAGCTGAGGAAATACGTACCTGATGTACCTAATTTAGTTGGAACGGGCAACCTATTACTAAGGTATGTAGGTAGGTACGAAAGTTACCTGACAGCCTACTAGGTTGCATAGCTGCAGCTTATCGATTTAGTAGGATAAGGCACGTGACGTCAAATTAAGATTGGTGGATTTGTGGCAGGCTGCTTGGCTGCTTGGTCGGTGTGGCTTGACACTTTATCTTTTAGCCCCGCAGCGTAGAGGCCCCACTTCGGTTGAAACTCTCTGGATAGCGGGTAGAATCCGCACCGATTTATTGGGGGGTGACGCACCCGCGAGTTTGCCTTGCCAGCTTTACCTACCACCTAGGTTACCACCTACCACCTACCACCTACCTTAATACCCCAATTTGCTGCTACGTATTAGACAAATAAATATAATTCCCACTTTCCACCCTTTCCGCCGAGCACATCTTCTAGTTTCAACCCTGACGAGAAGAACATAGTGAAGATAGTATTATTGAAAATTACGACAAGATGGCGACCATACCAGGTGAGTACTTCTTCAAGTTCAGACCCCGGTTCTATGCCACCAAGAAATGCTACCAAGAAAAAATCCACTAATATATTATCTGCTTGGTAACAGTCGTCGTCAAACACCAAGGCACCAAGTATGATATCGACGTCGATCCCGAGTCCACCGGTGATGTCTTCAAGTTTCAGCTTTACAGTCTCACAGGCGTAGAACCCGAGCGTCAAAAGATTCTAGTGAAGGGTGGCCAAGTGAAAGACGATACCCCTATGAGCAAGTTTGACTTTAAACCTGGTCAAACAATAATGATGCTTGGTACTCCGGGAAAAGAAGGACAGGAGGCTCTCGCTCGACCGAAGGAACCGATCAAGTTCGTCGAGGATATGACGGAAGCCGAGGCTGCCCAACAAGAAGGGGCTATACCAGCCGGCCTGGCTAATCTTGGCAACACTTGTTATCTTAACTCCACGCTCCAGACTCTCCGTGCTATTCCAGAGCTTCAGGACGCCTTAACCAAGTACGAACCTCCGAGTGCGAGTTCCACCGGTCTTTTACCACCCCTGGATCTGACCAAGCAACTACGAGAGCTCTACAAGTATATGTCCGAGACCCAGGAGGCATATGTTCCCCAGGTATTTCTAACAGCTCTACGAACTGCTTTCCCCCAGTTCGCCGAGCGCTCGCGGACCGGCCACGGCTACGCTCAGCAGGACGCGGAGGAAGCATGGTCTCAGATTGTTACACAGCTGCGTCAAAAGCTGCGCGTGAAGGATGCCCCCGAGGCCCCCGAGGTCTCATTTATCGATAAATATATGCAGGGAGAGTTGACCTCTGAACTCGAATGCGACGACCCTGCAGCCAAGGAAGCTGGAGAGCAGCCTGTGGTCTCGAGGGAGTCCTTTTTGAAGCTAAATTGCCACATCGACGGTAACACGAATCATTTGCGAGATGGAATTGCGAATGGTCTAAGCGAGAAGCTGGAGAAGAGGTCAGAGGTCTTGGGTAGGGAAGCTGTCTATACCAAGACCTCTAAAATCTCACGATTACCCAAATACTTGACCGTGCATTTCGTTCGCTTTTTCTGGAAACGAGAGACGCAAAAGAAGGCCAAAATCATGCGAAAGGTTACATTCCCCCACGAGTTGGACCTCGTGGAATTTTGTGACGACAAGTTGAAGGGGATGCTCGTCCCTGTTCGAGACAAGGTACGTGAAGTTCGAAAGGATGAGGAAGATATCGAGCGCGCGCGTAAGAGGCGCAAGCGCAATGCTGTGGAAGAAGAAGCCGATGTTCCTGGTGGCAAGGGTGCGAAGAAGGATGACAAGAAGGAAGAAAACAAGCCCAGCACCTCGGCGGATGGCGACGTCGAGATGGGCGAAACTTACAAGACCGACGCCGAGATTGATGCCGAACGTGACGCGGCCCTTCTCGCAGCTAAGAAGGAGTTGAATGCCCTTATCGACCCATCGCTAAAGAATGACGACGGTGCGAACCAGTCCGGTTTATACGAACTCCGGGGCGTCGTCACTCACCAGGGTGCAAGTGCTGACAGTGGTCACTACACGGCTTACGTCAAGAAGACGGCCCCTGTGGATGCCAAGACTGGAAAGCGAAAGGAGGAAGATGGAAAGTGGTGGTGGTTTAATGACGACAAGGTTTCAGAGGTAACGGCGGACAAGATCGAGGCGCTAGCCGGTGGTGGCGAGTCTCACTCTGCTCTTATCCTGCTCTACCGCGCTATCCCGTTGCCTTCTGCCGAGGGTACTACCGAGTGAATATGAAACTGACGAGGACACGATATCGCATAAGGGCGTTCCAAGCGCATGAGAAGATAATGGAGGAAATATGGCTAGCATTAGATTCACTTTCCCTCGATAGGGTACGGTTCGGAAAATAGATGATGTTTTGCCGCGTTTAGTCGGGACTTTGAACTTCAAGCTGTCCTATGCAGGTTGGTTGCTATGTTATGCGCGACTTCATCGTATTTAACCCCCCCAACTGCCTATCCACACAAGCCCGGCCTATAGCATCCTTTGTACGCCATTTTTCTTATTTGTTATTTTTCGTCCATCCACACTTATCTTCGAGGACATCCAATTCGTGACCACGGGAGACGGTACGCCTTTAACCTAGTTATTCTTTAATGAGCTATATACCCTTTGCCCAGTTTAAAGGGTAAAATGAGAAGCTACTATAGCCGCTTTGTGATTAGTCGTTTCCCGTATGCAGGTAACGTAGATCCCCGCTTCGGGACCACGCAGGGAGCAATATCCTAACATGGAACATATTAAGACCCTTAGGGGCTACCCCTTCCCCTATACTCATATTTGCCCTTGAGTCGAGTCCTACACTCAGCCAGCCCAACTATAAGCATCCAATTACTTCCCTGCCAACTCACTTCTTCCCTGCCTCGCTCACGCCCTCGACAGCATCCTTCCCCTCCTGTGCCTTCATCCTCGCCCTCAAATCCACGAGTTTTCTCTCGAACGGCATCTTCTGCGCGACGAGCGCCGCCCTCCGGGCCTCGAGATCGGCGATCCTATCTTCCGGGGTCGCCTCGACGATCTTGCGCTTCTCTTGCTTGAATTCGGATTGCGTTTTCAGCCCCGCGCCGTAGATCGCGCCGACGATGGTTACGGCCGCGAAGGCGCCCGTCCAGATTAAGCGCTTGATTGTGATGCCGGATATTCCGCCCGAGGGGGGGAGTTTGCTGCTGCTGGGGTTGGAGGTGGGGGTGGGGGGTGCTGGGCCGCGCCTTATAGGACGGGGAGGGCGATGGGGTGATGGAGGAGGTGGTTGGATTGCCATATTTTATCCAAGATTCGTCCCCTTTTTCTTTTTTTAAATATATATATTTATCCCCAGTATTCCCTCCAACAAATCCGACTCTCCCGTTGTTTTCCCGCCGCACACGGGTCTACCTCCTCATTACCGCGTAGTTTCGCTCCTCCCGCCTTGACCCCCGAGATATTGCTGCTGCTGCTATTATTGCTGAGGGTATAATCACTTCCGCCGGTAAACGAGCTAGCGGAATCAATCGGATGGAGCACCAACAGCGACGGCGAGGTAATTCCTCTTCCGGCGTAAAGTAAGGCGGGTTCGGGGGTTTCGGGTAATTGGATACGGGTATTGATTTGTGATTCGGTGGGGATATTTATAACAACATCCGAGTTTTGCAAAGTCGAATTCTTCGTTGGAGGTTGTTCTTGGGCGGGACAGAATTGGAGCTCGAGCTCCGCGACAAAAAAGTCGGCGCCGCTCGGTCCGCCGCCGGCTTCGCGGGACCTATCAGTGGATCTTGTGGCTTGCAGGGGTCTAAGCCTTAGTAATCTGCTTACAATGTCTAAGAACGACATCATCGATCACCCCCTTCCCTTTTTTTCCTTCTATTTCCTCATCAGTGTAACCAATAAAGAAAAAAGGGATCAGGATTTCGAGGGGTTAGTAAGATATAGCTTCTCTCCTTCTCTCCCTCCTTTTCCCTTATTTTCCAAACAAATTAATTGCTTTTATTTGGAACCCCGAGCTTGACGAGATATCGTAGCTGTAAGCTAAGTTGATCGGCCTGTGACGATTCTTGGTCTTACACGTAATATCCGAAAAGAATACCGTTGGTTCATATATTCGCTCGCACCTCTTTTCAATCGTTCGGAGGGCTTACATTGGTCCGCATTTATCGAACCAGCCGCTCCATTCGCTATATATTAAGCGACGGTCAAAAGATCAACCGTTATAACACCGCCCGAGACCGGTTCGAGCGTATTTAACCTTTGGTTATCCACGAGATTTGATCTAACAAGACCTAAGCGCCGTTAGTGTGGTAGTCCAGGTTTCTCTCATATTTCATTTCCGTATACCATAAGCTCAAGCTTTTACGCCAATAACTGCGGCTCATACACAGAGCACCTCCTCCCAACGAAGATTAGTCCAGTATTTTATGAGGTTTCCATTAGTTGGGAGAAATGACAACTCCTCGAGTTTTTCTAGTCCGTCATGGCGAGACAGAATGGTCACTTAGCGGCAAGCACACAGGCCTGACGGATATTCCATTAACTGCAAATGGAGAGAAGCGTGTAAAAGCAACTGGCAGAGCATTGGTAGGGGATGATCGATTAATTGTACCCAAACAAATCGCGCATATGTGAGTTTGTCCTTCCCTCGACTTCGTAGGGGTTTTCATTATTGCTTTGAATTCTTCTTTGAAATGCACAGTTTGAAACCCTAAGATGGTTGCCTCGGTGAAGACTGAATGAAGAGTTTACGCCTCGGCGTTTATACCAAGTAAAGTTCTCCACCTCGTCTCGAGAATGAACATTGAATTCAACTGCAACCATTGCAGATGCTGAGTTTGTCCTAGCCCTACATCGTATGCCCCTTTTAAGTTTGTACCTGGAGCTTAATACGCTACTATAAGTTATTATAGGAACAGCTATATAACATATTGCGCCAAGTGGTATCTTAGCTTGAGCTACGGTAAAGCACAGACGAGCAATGTTTCACGAATTTGAATAGCTAGCTGAAAATACTCCTGGGGGCTGATCATATTATTGTCTTAGATATGTATCGCCGCGAAAGCGAGCTCAACGAACCTTTGAATTACTGAATCTCGGTATCGCGGATCCTCTGCCGTGGAAAATCCACGGTGAGAAGCTCACTGACGCAAGCCAACCTTGCAATGCAAGGGTCGAGGTGACTGAGGACATCCGTGAATGGGACTATGGCGACTACGAAGGAATAACAAGTCCCGAGATCCGCGAGATCCGCATCAAGCAGGGCTTTACTGAGAGATGGGATATCTGGAGAGATGGGTGTGTCGGTGGAGAGTAAGTCACTAGTTCCGAGTTAATCAGCCAGTAGCAAGTATAAGCTGTCGACAATTGACAATTAGCTTCCTCAGAGATCCTATATTGCATATATAAGAAAGCTAATCTCGCCTCGTAGGAGCCCTGAGGACGTCACGCAGCGCGTTGATCGTTTAATAAAGGAGATTCGGGAAATGTGGCACGCGCCAGTAATTGGGAAGCCCAAGTCGGAGAAGCAGGCTCCTGGAGACGTCTTGATTGTAGCTCACGGTCATATACTCCGTGCCTTCGCTCTGAGGTGGGTAGGCAAGGCATTGCAGGATGGTCCGGCATTTTTAATGGAGGCCGGCGGTGTTGGAATACTGAGGTAAGTGGCTTTCTTCCGAGCCAAGCATACAAACAGGCCCGTAGAATAATGCTAACAGACAGATTATTAGTTACGAACATCATAACATTCATGAACCCGCAATATTACTAGGTGGCGCTTTTGTTGTTGGCTCATAGACCAGCTAGAAATGCCTAGGCGAGGCCGAAGCGGTATAATTGAACTGATAGAAGATAGGATATAATACTAGGTGAAATATCCCCTGCTATACTAAAGATACAATAGTGCCAAATATATACTCGTCACCTTTGAGAACGATATGCATGAAATGATTCAAACAGAGGGGTACAGACCTTACCGTGCATCTACATTAGGTACGTAGATGCGTACGGATCCCCGCGACGACTACCTGACGCAGCGATAACACGTACCTACGCAGTTTTCCACGGCAGTAGGCGGGGTTGGGGACCGTGCAATTCTACAAGAACCCGCAGGCAACACATATACTGCGGCAACAGAGCGTTCTTTCGGCCGGAGTAAGGCGACTGAAGTCAGCAAGCCCCCAGTGGCTTCGTTGTAAGGCGTCGGAAAGGGTCAGTAAAATCTCTGCACTCCGGTGGTGGGGTTTTCGTAGGTTGCCCGTTCGACTCCCCCTGGGGGTCTGTGGCAACTGAGCTTTTTGTATTTTTTTTTTCCTTCTACATTTGGCAGGTCAATTGATAAACCAATAATTCAATTAATTATTTCTATTATCTTCCTTTTTCTTTTGCCATGCGTTTCATGTATTTTTGCCAATTAATTTTCGCATCTTCTCCCAATGCCCTCCTTAGGATTAATTTCCGCCCCCCTTATTTCTGAAGCCTTTCAATTTTTCATACCACAACAATCACGATACCTGCTTTTATATGCTCCCCATAAGCGGTGCCTACCTTCAAATAACACAGATACGCACATCGAGGAAATATGCCGGGATGACTACTGATTATAGGATGATAGATGTATTCGTCTCGACGCAAGTGGTTCGCCAATCGACCATGCTACATCGGCCTGTACAGAGATTATGGCCTTAATTAATTACCTCGCTAATCCTATGGATGCTTCTACACGCCTAAGTACCGCACCCTGAGTATGATTAGGGCAATAACTCTCCCACGATAGAAGTCATACATGGGGGGGGTTACGGGTAACAGGATGGTTGCATTAGGCCATCAACGCCCAACCTTCTATCCCTTCTAGGGGCACTTCTCGTCTTTTATAAGGTACCCAAGATGCTAGCATAATATTCCCCTAATTCGCCTTTACTTTAGGACATGAGCCCCCGACTATATTCGATCCAATCGTCCTTCATCGTTGGCCTGCAGGCCTATACACACCCATACACTCTCATGCGTTATTAGTCAATTACATTTATCGTCACTTTTCCCCTGGGGAGTATGCCACACCGTCATCTTCCTTTCTATAGAGAGCATTGGTTTACGGTGGATATACATCCATGCCATCCATGCCCCATAGAGTATATAGAGTAAGCACAGGTTCCGAGCCTACACGCGTCTCCCCGGTACGACTTCATGATAATGAGGCTGTAGAAAAGGGGGATAGATTAATATGTTCCAAAGATGGTAGGTATAAAAGTCGATAGATAATACACTCGTCCTTTTCAACCGTACAAATCGTTATCAAATATTCATAAGCCACGTGCCGAATATGATCCTGTCTTGATACCTAATGTAACCCCTTATATGCATCGTCACTGTATTAATGACCTATTAGTACTAGGAGACGTTTCTTGGGTTCGTCGCCGACGGTGGAGTTTTAGAATGCCCTTGGATTGTAAATACGAATAATTCGCCACGTATCTATTGGATCAACGTATCCCCAAACGATTAAGGAGACGAATTATAACTCAAGTCGTGTAATACTATTAGTGATTTGGGAGCCCCGTGATTTGATGTCATACATAGGTAGGCATAGAGTGGCCATCAGGCCACAGATGCGTTAGACCAATACAACCTGACCTCCTAAACCCCAGTGAGGGTGTGCATCGTTTCTTATATGCCCAATATGCCCCCGTATCTCCTGATACTATGCCATTTTACGGAAGGACGATGCATTTGCAGCAAGCTGTACGGCATTCTCATACCGAGACCCAAACGCCATAAGCCGGATACTAGGTACCTAGCTTCTAGATATCAAGAAAACAACCCATCGCATTTACAAGCACCAAATCATACCGAGCTAAATAAAGTAAAGGGGTGTTAGCATGTGGCCAACTCCTAAGTGGTGATCATCTAGATACTCAAGAACGTTAGAAACAATTGTTAGGTTATTAATAACTAATATTTCTATTGTCACACTTATCTTTGTATATTTCGGCGCGGTATACGCCTAGATCCTTATATCATCCAAGCAGATGGCAGATGGGACGACACTTCGAAAGAAATAACCTCTCAGGACGCTCTGTCGACAGAACGACGCTCGCTCCTCGTCCAAGGACACCAGCAAACTCTCGCTCATCAGCTTAGTAGCAGATCCAAGGTTCAGGTCACTACTTCTTGAATAGGGGTCTAGCAACATATAGTGTCGAGTATGTTACACCCACACCCCAGGCTTCTTTGGCATTACAAGAAATACAATCTCGGTACTTCCAACTACAACGCCCCTGATAAAGAGGTACATAGGCCGCATTGACGATTTACAAACTTACCTAGGTAGCTATAGAACTACTCAGCTAGCCTGAACACCGGAAAACCTGACACATAACCTTCGAGCCGTCCCGTCAAGCACACCGACTCCGAATGCCGCGGGGCGCTCCGATTCCCTCGTGTTTCGTTTGGCGGTCAAATACCTATTCGCAATCCTCATACCATGCATGGTCGAACCCAATATCTACGTAACAATTACTACTTGCCGGACTAACAAGCTAAGCTTCGGGGACCCGTAACAAAGGCTGTGTCGTCACAATAGTGAGGAATCAGGGCCTGCGGATGAGGGGTGCTGGGACCTCCCCGGCGTACGTTGCTTAACCCCTCCGCCCCGGAATTAACCTTACTTTTATGCTTCTATGATGAATCGATTTGATTAGCAGCTTGGAGGTCAATGCGGCCGTGCAAAATATAATTCGGGGTTGTTTTAACCATGGTGTTGATGACTTGAAGCCACATGGAAGGGGTATGATATTCTTAATATTCTAGGTAATTGGACTTGTCAAAATGCCAATTTTACGACTAGTCGCTCTATTGTCAGCAAATCATACAAGGGAAGAGGCATCGCCCGTGGAGTATCCCGAATTAGAGATCGTGTTCGACTTGGTTAGGTAGCAATAGGGGAAATGCCCTAAATTATTTGGGTACAGAACATCTCGCGATGTCTCCCGCTTGAAATGAGAGAGGTAGGTAAGCCAAACATCGAATTCGTTTATCCCTCTACCCCCCGGCCTACGACGAACTCTCTGTTTACCTACTTATTCTAGCCTCTACTGCTGTTGGCGTATTCTTACCCTAGGTAGAGAAACAACCATAAAATACTCTGGCTTAATAGACTCTTATTAATCTTTCTAATAGGGTTTTCGGGCAAAAGATAACGTGGTGGATAGGCCAACGTAAGCCTAGACGAAACGCCAATCTTACTGCTGCTACCTGGTAGTGTTTACTTGTATTTTGACACGTCTCGTATTTTCCCTCTTTTGCTCGGTATCAACGCGAGAAGCCTGTGTTCGGAGGGGAGTGTATCCGTCCGTAGTCTAGGTAACATGGTTCACGATATAGATCCATCGCTCTAGTTACCGTTACCGTTACCGTCCACGATGATTCAGGGGCCTCAGTGTGTCAGGCGTACCCAACAAACTATCGTCCTCAGTGATGGCGTCGTAATTCCAACTTTCGGTCGTATTTACGAAGAGAATTTTCCGAAACCATAGCTACCTAGGTAGCACATGTCCATTTACTCGGTATACTATATTGTCAGGGTGGCGTGGAAGTCGGTCGGAATCGGGTCGAACGGTACGCGTTTACCCGCGAGAGAGAACGAGGAACGAGGAGCGCGCCATGGTGTTGGTCATTGATGCTGGGTAAATTGAAAACTATCAGTTAGCCCTTGGCTGCCTCAACGGGTAATAAGAATCGAGCTTGCGTCTATTACTTTTTAGAACCGCATACCCAAGGCTTCGATATCAATAAATCTAAAATTTACCAATGAAGTCATATACCGCGAGATTTCGATAGTTAATGGTAATAATTACAAATACCTATGCTTACGTTGCTACGCCTTCTACGTTAGTTCCAGTGGTTTATTAATCATACGTAGACCCCAATACCCAGCACAGCAGGGAGTACGGTAGTAGTAGGCTTTTTACCTAGTCTAGTTATGTAGGGATGGATGGGTTTAGGTACAAACGTGCCTTGTCCAGCGGAAGAATCCCGCCTCGCTGGTTTCAACCCGCAACCGCACCAGCACCAGCACCAGCCTGTCAAGCAGGCTTCTTCCGGGCTGGCCTTCTCAGGGCCTTGCAAGATAGCCTAGACCACGTTCTCGACCCAGTCATATTTTCTCCTTCGAGGGCATGGGGGAAGGGGTAGCAAGTAGCACCTATCCTAGTAGGCAACGAGAAATGGAAAGAAAACAAAAATGCTCCGAACCGAGCGATGGAGAACAAACAACCGTGAACTCTCGGTACGGTACGTGGCGTCATCCGCTGCGTCCCACAATGTAGTCCGCGGAGTCGTGACCTGACCTACAGGAGATGCCTTAGTCTTGGTCAACCTGGGAGGTCCAAAAAGAATACCTATATTGATTGTATTATGTATACTACCTACGTACACCTAATACACGCCTCATGCTATAATATCTAACGTACATATATGTGGTACTCCGTATGTAATAAACTGGAGTCTCGTTCCCTCAGGGTCTGCCGGTGATGACTCGATTCGCTACTTTTTTTGCACGCTAGGGCCGAAGAAAAGAATGAGAAAAGCAAAACACAGCCTATGATACCACGATACTTGTCCTTTTGTCTAGCCAGTCCAGCCAACCTACATAGCTTGTAT
The DNA here is from genome assembly GCA_025201765.1 of Daldinia sp. FL1419. Lineage (NCBI taxonomy): Eukaryota > Fungi > Ascomycota > Sordariomycetes > Xylariales > Hypoxylaceae > Daldinia > Daldinia sp. FL1419. Next base: position 19,493 of record MU623536.1, on the reverse strand, counting down.
GCATCTATGTCTGTAAAAAGACGAGGCGACGATCCCCCCCCTCCATATCCGAGCCCCCTTGGCCTACAGTAGGGTATCCGGTCCTAGCCGCCTGCGTTTTTCCCATCGACATACACCACGACGACGCCGCCGCCGCCGTCGAAGGATTCATGTTTGTGCGCGTCGGTTGTTGGTCGTTAGTTAGGCCATGCGCAACCAAGGATTACCCCGACTCTGGTATTTCCCGCTAGAAGGAAGAAGAAAAGAAAATAAAAGAAAAAAAAATATGTAGGCGAAAAAAGCGCTATCACGAACAAACCCACAAAGTCGGCATTTTCACAAAGTGTACTTTGCAAAATACGAAAACATGTATCCCGACTAACGGGTTAGCCCTTCCTTTCGGGGGCCGACTAACAGCTAGTCCATACTCCGTCTGCCTTGTTTACCATCCTGAGTAGTCAAGGGTCCCTTCGCGTGTCGGGGCTCCGCGGGAGCTAGAACACTCTCACATCACGGGCCTCGAACCTCTCACGAGGCCAACTACTCACTCTTCTTTGCCGTGTCGAGTTCTTACGATAGGGTACCCAGGACATTAAGCACCATGCGTTGTTGGTTATGTACTCGAGCTAACATGTCATTACTTGACTCTACAGATCCAAGTATGAATCAAGTTTTACCGTAGTTCCAATATTGATATCTCCATATGTGCCTAGTTAGTTAATTCTTAATCCCTCCTCTTAAGCAAGTCTTAACCTACATGGGAATATTGAATATTGCCTGGAAGCGAATGCATGCCCGTTCGCGTATCTCAGCGAATTGTCCCCGCAGAATATATTGTCGACGAGATTTCCGCAACCTCGTCTCAGAACCCTCAAACGGGGATCCCGGCTCGAGCAAGGTCCATCCCCTTTCCCCTCCTTTGCGGCCTAGCCGCCCGAGCAAAAAATGCCAGTGCGAGGTCACGACGTTGCTGGCGTATGCGTGTAATGCGTCGCTAAATATCCCCAGAACCCAACGGCGAACCGGGATACCGCTGTCAACGTCAAATTTGAATCGGCGAACCTGCCGGATCTCCTTCCGCGACTACGAGCAGAGTGGTACAGTAGCATCCATGGCCATGAATTGCCAACAAATTCCAGCCCTTTCTTATCAAACCTTGGCCCCCTGTATCCACCTCAAGGGGGTCCCGCTGGTCCTAGTTCTGCGCAGCCACCCATACCGGTCATATCGTCGTCCCCTGAACTTCTTACTCGGTTGTCATCCCCTCGGCCGTAAATATTACGGCACGGGATTGGCATCTCTTCAACTTATCACTTACTAACCCGTCCCTTCTGAAGCTACCTAGGCATGTAGTACTACGAATATTACCGCCACTTACGGTCACTTACATTGGTAGATAGGCTTGGTAGATAGGCCAAAAAAGATCTAGAACATCTTTGTCGGCACTATTAGCCTATGTAGTACTTAAAACGCGTTGATTTTCACTTTCAAACCCCTTCTCTTCTAAACCCAGAACAATGTGCATTAGCTCGTCTAGGTCATAATTTATAACTATGAAGGCAACGCAAACAGACAACGCTTTAAAAAAAGAATCAATGCGTAATAGAATAAAAGCAACCACCAACGTTCGGATTTTTGCCGCGAGGCGAACCAATCTTCTCATCCCCTCTCGTAGTCGAATCGAGCAGGCGTCTTTTTCAATAATTAAAAAAATAAAAAATAAAAAATATGTAGAACCGTTGTAGAAAATAGATAGGAAGTATGCCATGATCGAGGTTTGTCGCCAAACTAGTGATCTAAGTAGTGAAGGAATCTTTCGAATAGCCCCCCCATTCTCCTATTCCACGTAATACGCCCTGGACTCGCAACCGCCGCCCCAATTAATGAAATGCAAATGCTGCCTAAAGATGCATTACCTTCATAGACTAGGATCTGATTAAGACACCCAGAATTCATCGTCGATTTGTCGTTCGAACGAGCCGCCAGCAGCCATCTGATTTTCCTGCTCCTTCCGAAATTTGTTTCTTGGACAAGTTACCTCCTCCTCCTCCGACATCTCTGAGTCCTCCTCCCGCTCTCTAGATCTCGTGAGGGACCTTAACCAAAATCCTTATTGTTGTGTTCTTCGGTTCAAGCGTCCTAGCATTCTTTGATCGATATCGTTTCCGGGACTGGGGCCGTTACCCAATATGTTTTCTAGATTCATTACGGAACTTGTAGTATGATGCCCTGTTGGGGGACCGGACGGGCTGCCTCGTGGTGGCGGCGTTCTGTTATCATATCCAGCGTATAGTACTGGCTGAGGCTGTAATTGGGATAAAGGTTGTAGATGACTTGGGCTGCCGCCTGACGAAGGAGACCGTCGCCGAGGATTGTCGTCGGGAAACGTGCTGGGGGGAGGTAACCGTACTCCGTGCTCCTCATCCGAAGGCCTTGGACGCCGCCTTCCTGGGTCAGATCTCTCTTCCGAAAAAGAACCATAGGAGTTAGTAGGCGACGGTAGCGGCTGGTCGTATTGCGCACTCGTAGCCGCATAAGCACCCCCCGCAGGAATACTCGACGAGCCTGCTAGTGGCTGACCATACGCTCCAAATAGTTGAGTTCCTGGCGGGATACCGTTCGGAAGTGCCGAAACGGGAACAAATGCAGTAGACGAAGAAGATGAGACTGGTTGAAAAACGCAGTCCTGGTTCATCTTAATGCAATTTGTGCATTTTCCTCCGGGCGAGTTTTGATACCCACTACAACGGATCTAGGCCTTTTATTAGTATTCTATGGAAATTATGGAATATGTCGCTCCATATAGTGTACCCTTACCTTCCTTCTCCGACAGTATCGACAGGCAATCGATGTTCGCTGTCGCGGAGCTGTCTGCGGCATCACTGCAGCTCCCACAGGTCCACCTCTTGCAAATTCAGGGGGGTAAGCCCCCGAGGCGCCACGGTCGGACCGGTATACAAAGTCGTAAGGATTCGCGGCGTTGTAATTTGCAAAATATTGTGCTCTGGGATCTTGGGGCGGATAGCTGGCTCTAGGATCTGGCGCTGATGATTGTACCGGAGGAAGATAGGGTGGATGGCCAGAGCCTGGAGGAGGGTAGGCATTGCCACTGGCTGGTGGAGAGTAACCGGTACTGGCAGGTGCTGGGGTGGCAAGCGGAGGAGGATAGCCATTTGTAGAATTAGGTGAAGGCCCATAACTACTGCTTCTCGGGTCCCAACTTCTAGCACCAGCTGTTTGGGCGTAATGATCCTGCATGGAGGGCAATCTTACAGCTCCTGACGCCATCTGTGGTCGTGAATGATACGCAATTGTTCTCGTACGATCGTCTTCCTCAACGGGAACTGGAGGATATTGAGATTCGTCGTTTTCGTGTCTTGGTTGCTGTCCTCTATGTCGACGATCTTCTGCCATGCTATGTTAACAGACGCTTAAGGGCGCCAGAGCAGAATTCGAGAGCAGTAACCACGTTGTAGTTAAGAAGTAGGTGGTTTAAAGCAAAGTTTGACGTAGAGTAATTTTTTTTTTGTTTTGGTAACTTAAGCCTCCGGGTTGACTTGTGTTATTCCGTAAATGTGTACTTTCCGGGATAGAATAGTATAGCGGCCAAAAATCATGTCAAAATTCTTTTTTTCTCCTCCCCTTTGGTAAAATTCACGAGACTAAGTTGTGGTGAGTCTCAAGTCTACGAGTTGTCCGATAAGTTCAATATAGGACGGATGTTTTTTTGTTTTTGTTTTTTTGGGGGGGGGGAGCTTTCTGAGCCTACCAACGAAACGTGCAACTGGAAAGTAGTGGAAATTTGCAAAGGGATAATGCCGTCAATAGTTCTAAAACCAAAGGAAAAATATATTGGCGTTTAGAACAAGAGAAAGAAAGTAGGCAAGACGACTGCACACAGAATGACGGCGCAATAAATTTAGGTGGAATGGCGGGGCCAACCGTAGGTGGAAGGGGAAGAACCTTAACAGTAACGCAGATGGCGGAGTCTGTAGTGCCGGGAGGAACAGACGGGGTTTGAAGTCTTCTATAATTTAATTGCGGGATGACCCTTGGGGGCTGCTGCAGGAGAATCTTGGAAGAGCCTAGCTAGCCCGTTAGCTGGAACGAACCCGAGTAAAATAAAGTAACGGAGCTAGAATGATAATAGTAGTAGTAATAATAAAGACAAAAAAAAGGATAAAAATAATAAAATATAGACACGTTTTAGTCAGGGAATGAGGACTAGGGGTGTGTTTGAGAAGAAGGGTCTAAACGAATAAATTAAGAATATTCATATGCGATGAAATGATGAAATTGATCATGCCCAGCCCATGAATCTATCTCATTAAAAAACACACATACGAATAAACACCATCGCAAAGGCCTGCGATATACAACTCCATGTGGAACTAACCTGCTATGTCTAATGTCTTGGGGGATATAATGAGTTCATCAAGTTGGGGAAAATTAGCCAATAGGTCGAAGGCTAACAACCAACAGTAAGATTCTTGGACAAACAAGTAGGGGGGGTTAGGTAGCAAATAATAGGTTCTAGGTTGATGTGTGGAGGGTCAAGTCGAAATTTGTAGTTAGGGGATAGAAAACTGGCTGTGAGCTTGCTTTGGGTAGGTGTGGTGTGCGATAGGGGGATACGTAGCTCGCATTTATATGTACATATATATTTATATACCTATATATAAATATATATTATATATATTGGCGTACGGTAAGAGTATGGTGTTATAGTTTAAGTGGTGGGCATATGTGCGTATGTTGTATGTGCGCCTAGTCACCTAGGTTCACCTAGATGTTGGGGCAAGGACAGGGCCACGAAATCAATGCGGACGCCAGTTCTTTGAGTGGAGCAGGGACCCGTAAGTACAAGGTTTATGGGGACGGGAATGTGAAAACAACTAGGAAAGTTATGGGAAGTCTAGAAAATACAAGGAAGACTTGGGAAGAAAGATGTCGTCGAGCGGGAAGGCATTGTAAGTGAAAAAAAAAAATAAAAATAAAAATGAAAATGGATAATTGAATAATAAATTAAATTATGATAAAGCCAGAGAAGGTTCAGGTGACTCGGTGTAAGTTGATTCGAGAGTGGGAAAGAGAGAGAGCGATGTTGCCGCGCCCCGACATAGGACAGGCAGGCAAAGTTTCAGGTGGTACTTGACTAACGTAGCTAACGTAGAAGCGCTAAAGATGAAGTAGAGAAACGTACCTTTTTTTTCTCGAATGAATGACCGCGCATAAGTAGAGCTAATGCTCTACTAGCGGCAGGTTTCCTTTCTGGGGGTGAGCTAATGAGAGTGGTGATTCGTGCCGGTGGACCAGAATCAAAAAGAACGGAACCGACGGCGGATGAACTACTGCGGGTAGAGAGAATGGTGTGTCTGTGTGTGGATGAGTTGGCGACCGATAGCACCGCTCTGGCATGGGCTATTGAATCGCTAACCGAACACAAGGGGGGGGGGGGGGGTAAAATATCTTGTCTACTTGAGGAGTAGCCAAGGTAATCGCTGAATGATCTTACTAGTAAAGATAGTTTCATCCAGTTGCTGCCAGAACGTTGGTAAGCTTTAGTGAGACGGAGGAATGAGATGGATTGACCGATGGATTAAGAAGAGTGTGTGAGTGAGTGAGTGAGTGAGTATGTATATGCTAGGTTATGTATCTAGTTATGCATCTATGAGTGTCTTGAGTATGAGGTGTGAGAGTAAAAAGAAATAAAAGTGAGTTTTTGTCTGCAGTGGTGCGTTTCCAAGTACGTATGAGTGCGTTAGAAAGAGAGAGAGAGAGAGATAGTTTACCGTACTGAAAAACTCAAGGGCGAGGTTAATTGAAGGATAGACGGCAATCCAACCGCTATTGTTTCGAGTCCGAAGAAAATAAGAAAGCATTAATTTTAGGAGGGTTCCTTCTTTCGCACGGTATTGACCTTAACGCATTAGACAATATATAATATTTCTAATGACGATATGCGACGAGAAGGTCAAATGAAGGCGAAAGAGAAACGTCGTGTCGTGTCGCACGGAAGTTTATGGTTGTTGAAAGTGCGGTGCAATGCCAGTACTGTACAATGCAGCTCAGTGCAGCTCAGTGCAGCGTACCTAAAGTTGCAGCGCAGTGCAGTATTGATGTTCGAATTGGGAGCAATAATTAACCTCTAGAATTGGGGTGGTATTGGTTTTTTTTTTGGGAAGGGCTTGTTTTTTCGTTCCAATCAAGTCCAAGTTTAGGCTAGTACCTTATGCTAATGGTTGATGGCTGAATCCCATCAGAACGGTTAGCTAACAAGGTCGCAGAACGGGCCGCAGAAAGGAAGGACCCAAATCTGATTCGGTCGAATGAACTACCCTTTCTTTCCCAATAGTTATACTTATGTGCGTAGTAGTTGCGCAGTTGCGTAGTTGAGTAGTTGCGTAGTATTTCTGTATTGCTGTATCGTAGCTGCTTCCAGGTTGTTGTGTATGCGTGTGCCTGTGCGCGACCCGTTGATCAATTACTTGTCTCTTTTTTAATGTTGCAAAGACAAAAATTTTTTAAAGCTTAAAGAATAAAACAACCCAGTAAGCTTTTGCGTATCCCTTATTTGGATCTTCCTAATTGTTTTTTTTTCCCTCTCTATTACCAACTCCTCGTACTTTGGAAGAAAACAAAAACAAAAAAAACCCTTCATTTTTTACTTACATATATTAAGCCGCCCTATATAACAACATGTAAGTATTTGTTGGCAAAAAACGTGTATAGGTATATTGCAGGTTTATAGGTCATGTGTACCACTTACAAATTATTTACCAAATTGTATTGCGCTAACGTGTCCAGTAAAAATGTAAGACGACCAAATACCGTGGCGATACCGCGTCTTGCGTGTAGGTTAGTAAGTAAGTCTGTTTTTGTTGTTTGAGGCTACCCTGAAGATAGGAGCGCCACGCCCGGGATATTCAGATACCTGTATATGTGCGGTGTAGGTATGCTTTTTTTTTTTTTCTTGCTTCGTTATTTTTAGTTGTGTTCGTGAAGGCTTTTTGCTGTGCCACTCGCGTGGTAACAAATGCGGCACGAAAAGAAACAGAGATTTCTAGCCGAACCGATCCTTTCGTTCGGTCCGTTTGGTGGTGACGTACGGACCCCAGTAGGGTAGGTAAAGGTAATTATAGTTCCAAGTGCCGCAAGGCTAACGAGCAAGTCATAAAAAAATTACAATTCTTTTATGTTACCGTTGTTACTTCGTGCGGCTCTCTTATTCTCCTTTTAAACCAAATTGAGTAAGAAATGTCGACTTATTGGTGTTAGAACAAATCTAAGAATGCTTGGTTTTTGTAGAGGCTGGCGTCTGATCTCTCAAATCATGCAAACGTGGCTTGTCCCGAGGGCATGGAACACTTCGGGTAGACTGTTGGTAGGCTGTTCGGTTTGCCGGGCTCGGGCTGGCTGCACATGTACCGCTGAGGGCCCCGTGAAGTTGCCGAGAGAGTTCACGGCTGCATGGAATTTGTAAATTCGATGCGGTAGGGTAATCGTTGGATCAAGTGGATGAAGGAGTAACTCACTGGATAAGGTTGAAAGGTTGGCCGAATGCGAGTCAGCCAGTATTATTATGTTTTGGTGGTGGGGCGGTCAGCTTGACTTTTCTGTGATTATTATTATTATCTTATTACTTTCTCTCTCGCTCTTCTCCTTCTTTTCGTCTCATTCTTTTTCTTTTTCCTTTTTATTTTCTTGTTTTCTCTCCTTCTCTTCTCCCCCCCCTTTCCCCTCGAACTTATGCTTCAGGTTGCTTGCCGGATGCTAATCCAGCCAACGGGACGTTCGGTTGAGACCCAGACTGACCAGTTCCAAGTACGTAGCACAACCACCGCACGTACGGGGAGGGTGGTGTAGGTACGCGTGGATGCTTTTTTTCTTCCTCTATTGTACCTCTACAATGCCGCTATGATCCTTCACTTCCGTCGTTAACCCTCAGGGCATGGGGGTCACGTTAGATGGATGGATTGTACAAGCTGGGGCTAATAGGCACCTGATGCACGCAACGTAAGTGTGCAAGGCCCTTCAGGTTCAGATGACGGGGTAGCCGTCAGCTAATCACGATGCCGATGGCTTGACCCAAGGCTCTGGGCACCCAGCTTCTTTTTCCCCTCCTTGTTTAGACAAGGGTTACCCTTTAGCGTGCGCCAGTTTGTTCTCACACCGCTGCTTTCCTTGAACGGACACCTGGGGGGAAACCTATTAAACCTGCCCTGTCCTGCCCTGTTCTGCCCTGCTTTGCTAATGCTATTAAACCCGTTCGGTCGACCTTATTGCTGCTGTTGGTAACTTAATGCATCCAAGTATAAGATTGATAGACGCCAGCCGTTCGCGCTAGCCTTCCTAGAACGGGAAATGCGGTAACGGAATACAAGGCGGGCGGATAGATCCCAGCGTAGCGGTTCGACGGGGTGACCCGAAACTCTGATCAACGGGCTGCACTGCACAATGCTTTCCTTCCTGGAAACGCCAATGGGTAAATGCAGTCAAAATGTCACCTATCCCGGCTTGCTATAATAAGGAATTGGGTATATATGATTGCGGATGATATTGATACTGCGCTTTTTTACTCCGGACACCGCTACCAAAACTTTTATGGCGTGAGCCGTGCTGTGAAGTAGCTATACTTGTATGTAAGTCGCGATGCGAAGGGATCCAGCAAGGAATTAACCCCAGAACCTCGACCAGGGGTACGGTAACCAGGCCAAATCAAGCCGACCCTTGACGTTTGCGGGATGCGCTACGCAGTCAACGTTGCCTATTAGGTATAATAGACGAGCTAGTGTCTAGAGTTTGTGACGGGAGTGTCTAGATGCGTTGGTTGATTGCCCTCATTTGATTGAACGAGTCTGTTTCTGTTTCTGTATATGTGCAATGAGATAATCAAACCAACGTCCTAAAAGAAAAAAAAGAAAAAGTCATTTAGGCCAGATGAGAGATATTCAGAGGCCAAAAATTATAACAGTTTCGAATTTGAGATAGCCAGCCTCGCCAGAGTGGAGGATTTAAAAGGAAAAGCAGAAAAGTAGGCTAGAGGTACATTAGCTGCTTTGCTGTTTTACTGCCTAAGGTACGGTGAGCTGCTTCACAGGTCGTACGAGAGATGTTTAAGCGGGAGGTCTACAAGCGGCTGCAGTGCAACATGCAAACGACGATAAACCCCTGAGAAGACATGCAATATGTAGTGAGATAAAACTATTAGATGGGCTAGATGGTAGGCTGGATGGTAGGCTGGATGGGAAGCGGCGGGGTCCATGGTGTATATTATGTATATTACAGGTGTTTTCACGCTTCACATTGCAGTTGAGTCACTTGGGGTGTACCGCAATGTGAGAGGTGAGGGTGGGTATGCATTCTGCATGGCTTTTCTCAACTGCTACCTCGTGATCTTCCCGCAATGGACATTACCGTGAACGGAATTCCGTCCGTCTTTTTTCGTCATATTCCCGTGTCCCTTGTCTTGTGAAGCTCGCAACTTTGCACCACCTTAAAAAAAAACGAAAAAAAAAAAAAAGGTCGGAACTTATGAGATGCGAGAGGGGAGAGCTACCTATCTGTCTATGCCTGTCTAGGGCTCTTCGAATACCTGCCCGTCTTTCGTGGCTACGATGGGATCCACTCTCACCCGAGACCTTAATTGTGTTCCTCGTATGTTCCATGGCTTCACTACACCCCGGCAAAATGATTAACACACAGTCAGCCTCGGGTCTGTCCTCTTGTGGGGTGCAGGCAGGGTAATAAGGTAAGAGGATAACAATCCCATCCCAAATATACCGCCGCAACCAGCCCTATATCATCGTTCTTATCTAGCTCCCTACCGCATCTTGTATGCTTATTGCCGAGCGAGGGACCCTGCTTCTGGTCTACATAGTAGTATCAATTCACTCATCGATTATCCGCAGTTGGGAGACTGTTACGGCAATGAATCATTACGACTTGCCGTCATGATATGCGGTGGCACGGGCCATGTTTCAGAGTATGCAACATTGGCTGTTCTTCACGCCGCGATGGTGTTCTAGAAAAATGGTACGGGCGGCACAATGAGTCTAATGACACCAATGACAGTCAGTGCCCGACCTAAACAGGCGAATGATAAATGCGGTACCGTGTAATCTCCGCCCTCCCGCCTCTTATTAAGCAGACTGCGAAACGAGGATGCATCTATTATCGAGGAACTCTCCGTATTATAGGTAGCATTGAGCTCATTTCTGGAAGCTCTTTTATGCACTTTGCGTACCTCATAAGCAGATAGGTAGTTTTGCACATGCTAAACCTGGCAGGGGGGGTGGAAGCTTACGGAGAAATAACGAGACCCAAGATCCGAACAGGCGGGTTCGCCGGAGGCATGAAATAAGCAAGGGGATCAATGAAAATAGCAATCGAGATGTTGCGGTGTTTATGCACAGATCCCAACACTAAGAAATGATTTGTGGAGAGAGATATCAAGCTTGCTCTAAGATTTGTTACGTTAGTGCAGTGTCCCTGATCCCAAAACAACAAAATAGGAGGCCGAGTGAGATGAGATAGAATCTGATACGAAATTCGAGTTTAATAATAGGGTAAAAAAGAAAAGAAAAAAGAAAAAAAAAAGGTCAAAAAATACTGGAGTTTTCCAATGCATATTTATTTTATTGCGGAGTACGACCCATAGTAGACGCAACTTCACACGAGTTAAGTATGGCAAACGTCGAGATCATTCGACACATTCATGCGCATTAGATAGGATTCTGTGAGCTGAGCCGAGCTGGGCTAAGATCCAATCGTATACAATTATAAGGTACCTATGTACGTAAAGGCGTGTGTACATTAATACAACGATACAATGATACAATGATACAATGATACAATGATACAATACTACCTCTTCCGTAAGCTCTGTAAGTAATGGTAGATCCTCCCGTGGCCGGGTCGCCGTTAGTCCCCTTTCACACAGCTTTCAGCCCATCCCCGCTCTCCACTGTTGCATTGTGCTGATCGCATAACGCTAAGCTATCTAAGGTAAATCGTCTTCCAGGTCCGTTCACTCATCCCTCCGTTTGGTAATGGATGAGCAGGACTAGTACGTTTCATTGGTCCCATGGGAGCTTTCGAAACATCGAATCTGGTTAAACCCAAAACAGGGGAACAGGGGAACAGGGGCAGGGCTCAGCGGTAATGCGGGAAAGGGAACAAGGGGGGCGTGTGGTTGAAGTACCTACTACTACCTCCAAAGCTACTGGAAACATGGCAACATAGCAACATTGCAGCACTACAGCATGGACAATACTAGGTTAGACAAGTACTATAACTAGTAGGTAGTGTAAAGCCCATCGTACAAAGCAGCAAGGGACAAGGCTCACGCGCCCGTAAGAAAAATCCTTCTCTCTTTTTTTTTTCCTCTTCGATGCGTGGTCCTTATGCAACGTTGGACGACTTTAGCAGCAGGCTACTAGGAAAGGCCTAGCACGGTTGCGCTCTCAATCGCCAACATCAATAACACATCCCACAATAGGTACACTTACGGGCCCCGTACAATACACAGGTAGCCCCTCACCCCCAATACTAAAAAATTGTGACAGGTTTTGGCGTCCGTGCATGTTAGCCACTTTGAGCCGCTGCGCAATTCATGACGCGCAGCCCTTGTTCCCGCCCGTTGCATATCCCAAGACACCCGACTCCCGGCCACTGTGTAGCCCTTCGAACCGGATATTGTGATGCATGGTCCTGGGGGAGGGTAAATCCTCCCGTCACTGCTGATGCTGTCAGAAGGGGAGGGTATGGTCGGTGATGTATAGTGCATATGGTGCATCGTCCTACCCATCTTCACCTCTCGCCGTTGAGAATCTGACTTGACACCCCTCCCTTGCTACACATTTACAAGTTATCCTTACCCATAAGGCCAGCAGCGACTGTACGATGCTGCATCACCTCACATATCCGCGACGCACCGGAAGCCACTAGTGCCTTCCATACACCTTTGTATAATCTGGCTCGCTGCGTCACGATTCGGCCTCCTCGGTAGTTTTAACGAATTGCACACTCTTGCGCAACCCTCGAGATAGATCCGTCACCTGTTTAAACCCCTAGACCCCTAGACCCCTAGGCCAGAGAAATATCAAACGGCGATGAGAGATAAAACCGGTCGTATATCACAAATATACATACGCGGCTCGGCCATTCCCCTGGCAGAGCCGACGCCAGGCGCAGGGCCACTTCGGGTGTTGGAGGTGCCAATATACTGTGATAGGTCGCCTTAGCTCCCGTTTGCCTGTTGGTATCACTCCGATTTCCTGACCCAATCAATTTTCTTGGCAGGGGAGTTCCTAGATCGTAAACGTGGTTGGAAATGAGCAAAGCCGTAGCCAGCCCGGGCTGCCCGTTTCAATTTCTACCGCCGGTGGTTTCCTTCCTTCGGCGAGGCGCGGCGAGTCAGCTATTCAAAGCTGACTTCAGCCGTAGTCATCATCATGTTCTTGTTCATCTTCTTGTTCATCTTCGTTCATCTCGTCATCATCATTATTATCTATCATCTTCTCCACCATCGCTATCCTCATCACACTACGACCTACGAATAAGTTCACGCCCTAGGCTTACTGTATCGATAAGTAGCTATCTAGAGTGATGCATGGGACATATGCGACCGCCACCTTTTAGGCTCTTCCCGTCCTTCGTACATATCCGCTCCCATCCGTGCAGATCCATGTTCGTTGGAATGGGGACCCGTCGACCCACCTCTGTGCCGTATCTGCAGCCGCGTACCGTGTACCGTGTATCGTGTGTACCATGTACAATACATACTACAATACATACATGTCGGCTCGGGTTGCACCACTCCAGCTTCGAAGGCTTGGGCTTAGGCTTGTGAAACCTAACCAAATCAGTAATATCACACTTATTGTTAGGTAGTGCTTATATTCAGCAGCCAATAATGATACAGCGGAGAAATGCCTTATAAGATGCTTGTCATCCTTCTGGCGCACGTGGGTAGCGTAATTCGATTCCTCCACGAGTCCACCATGACATATCCCCATTAACCTGACCCTTGTGCAACTTATTAGAGCTGCCGGCTATACTAATCTTGCTGATTGTCCGTCTTTAATGCGACCCGCAGCTTGGGTATCCGCTGGCGTCACTTATGGGATATTTTAGTAATTATTTACAAAGCCGTCTCATTCAATCTTGAGGGAGTAAGCTACACAAACTCCTGCAGAAGGCTAGGAGTATCCTCAACAACCCGACGGGGCGTCGTTGTCAGTCAACACAAAGCCTCACGTCCTACACAAAACCCCTCGTCGTTGGCTCGAGGATCCCCAGCTGGGATGAGATGGATTACAATAGTGCGCCACGGCTTTCTGCAGGCGTTAGACGCTGTAACCCAGCCTACCCCGTCTAGATCCTAGGAACAAATCAAAGTCGAGGATACTAGTGATCGATGAGGTTGGATTGGCTCGGTGTGTGTCGAGTACAAACTCGCACAACAAAACCCCGATGCATACTCGATGTTTGCCTGCATAATCTGAAGCCACCAGCTCATTCGTACGCCCAACGTGCAAGTTACACAGCAGCGTAAAGAAACGTCAAGTACATTTATAGTTACTACCGTAAAAAATACAATATTAGACTCAATTACCGGTAATCATTGTTATAGATGCTGAGGATATTTAAAGACGTGTTCTATCAAATTTGGAGATATTCCTTCGGGATATAATTCAATTATTACCGTTGAAGGAGTCGTTCTACCCGGGTATTAAAACTGTCTACTTACCTACCTAAAGCAAGCACAACTATTAAACATACTTATCTCCAACTACCTTTTAAACCTACTCCTGGAAACTCCAAGAGAGAGAGAGAAATGTCATCTAGCATATTCACCTTTTCTGCACAAAACAAGAAGATTGGCAACATGGCCGACAACGCTTGGGCGGGATCATTTAAGCATGAACATTCCACACAACTTAGCAAGCAAAGAAATGAACAATTTTCAAAATTGCATCATTCCCTATATTCCCTTGTTCAGTCCTTCCCTAATGCGCCCGATGTAAAACTAAATAATACTGGAAGTAACCAAATAAATTATGGGGGTAGGTATCGAAAATGGCTTTATTTCTCAGGCCATTTAGACACTGAATTTATTGCCAATGTAGCATCTAGTGGGTCCCGGCTTTTCAATATCAAAACATTGCTTTACGGGATTCTCCTAGATTAACCCACCCGATCAATGAGGTGCAATTAGGGTAGATTATGGGACATACAATTAGAAAAATGAACCTTTCTCTAAGTTTATTCGCATATTAATAATTCAAATAGCTTTTGTATATACTTATCCTTCAACCGTTTTTCGCCAGCTAAAAACACCAAAAATAGCCGGGATAGTCACAATTAGCGGGATGCTTGCCTCTTCCGGAACCTTGCAGCCTAGATCCAATACGCCCAGGGACCTTGGGGATTTGAGAACCACTCATCCGGGATTAGGATCCTAGGAAGGTTTAATCATGGACGCACCGGAGATTACCTACACATTATCATGGCTTGCGTATAGCTTGCTTATATGAAATTTCCATCATCATTACTACTATATACTACGCACGCTTACTGCTACTTAGACCTAACACAACGGGAAGCCCCCGCCAAGAAATATAAATTCGGTTCGTTAAGCGCTTCGAGATGGAAAATCTATAGCCTTTAATGAGAAACTCTTAATAAAAGCCTACAAATATTGCGCCGTTGCCCCTATTCCATTAGTTCTCTAGCGGATTGTTATTCATAGCACCGACAGGGAAGCCCGCTATCTCATACGTAGCACTGGGCTCTTCCGGACGCAAACCATATATCCCTTTTCTAAAACCCAATGCGACTGTCCTATTAATTGCCACTGTTTAATAATCGGGAGCATAAACCTAATGCATACGTAACTCCTACTCTGCGGAGCTAAGACTTAATTAATGCCAACTACATCACTTGTAATTACACCCGATGGGAATAGTTACGTTCTTTTAGTTGGCACGGGTCGGCCACAGCTACAAGGGCCTTCTCCATATGCGAATTCGACGAAGAATAGATCACGTTGTCAGGGGTCTATAAGCTAAGTAGGTAGACAAGCACATGAAAAAAACATAGTTCCTCACGAATTATTGTAGTCAACCTCCTTCACATTGTTATATAGAGGAATATTATATAATACAAAGCCAATTTATATAAACATAATTTCTGATACCATGGAACTAGCTCGACTAAGATTGCGTTTAAAGTCCGAATAGGGGATAGTTTCAATAATTTCAGCAACCAAGTTTTGGTCGTTTAATTCCCTTTATCAGGACAAGACGAAAATGTAGAAACCAACTAATTGAGGATATATCAAATAATTGATAGTTAGACTAGATAGTACTAAGAATCGGGATCACTAGAGTACCTAGCATTTACTTCAATACCTGGGTGAGTCCGCACACTCAATCTTCAATAGCCGGGCACGTACTATTCCAGCTTATAAAGCATTGGATTATAGCGTTTTATCCTCATCTGCATCCTATATGCACGTTACGTCCAAGATGAAGCAAATACGCAGACCTGCTTAGCACGATTTAGCCTATACATCAATAGCTCTTCGGTATCGCGTATGATAAGAAAATCCAATCTCGTAATTTCTTCGTGCGCTCTAGTCACATACTAAGCAAGTTTCTTTTCATGGAATCATAAGCCTTCTTATTAGATGACATACCTTATTACGAACAATCATTCGCTGAATTTCTCGAGCTATACTAGCTGAATTTCGTTGGCATCAAGGTTCAAATTTAGTGTTTGTAATGGGTCTGCCACTATCGTCAGCAACCAATCCCAGGCTAGACTCTTTCATGTCAAGATCTACTAGGGTAATTCCCTCTCTACCCTTGAACCGGGATATCCGACGCTCCGCCCATCGCCGAGTCCGAATATACTCCGCATATCGGATAACCCTGCCCGTACGGAATATCAGCGGAATAAAAAGTACTATGATGATACTAAGTAGGTAGTTAAGCTAGCTTATGATTTACAAGATGCAGTGCGCAAGTTGCGCCTGGGAAGTTCCGCCGACAAGGGGGTCCGTTAATGATAGATAGCATTAGGCTTAGATAGCATTTCCGGATCGGCCTTGCCCATGTCAATGGGGTCAATGGGCATGTCAATAGGCCTGCACGTACCATATTTTGCAAGACCCTGTCACAAAACAAGTCGGATGACCGCATAATGGCTGCCACGTATCTTCGTCACCGTGCCTCACTCCAGCAGCACCGAACCCGTTAGACTCCTCTTCTTGCAGGCACGGTAGCACGGAATTAGAATAGGAAGTAGACCGCATTTCTGGCAGGATGCAATTAGGCGGGCCGTGTGCGCCAAGGGGATGAAATCCTTTGGGGCCGGCTAAGTACTGCACTGGACCGCCCTAGAATCATGAGTGAGAGGTAGTGTACACCGACAATTCGACCATGCAGATTCGACAGGAGGACCTAGGTAGTTAAACAAGATGGACCCAGACCCTCGGGCTTAGTGGAAGCTGTAGGTGTAACAGGTTAGGCAGTTTTAAGTAGTATTGATATCATTAGAGCTTATAAGTCACAATAGTCACAATAGTTACAATATATTGCAGAGAGACTAATTGGATATTGAATGATAAGAACCAATCAATGTACCTTGAATGGGGACTCACGTGACTGAATATGCATGCAGCGAGCCGCTCCCGCAAATTGGAACCCCATTTTTTACCTTACTAGTAGTTCGACCTGGCAGGTTGTTTGCTGGCCCCCGAATCGCTGCCGAGTACGGTGGGTACCGAACTAGCAAGTCCGCACATTTTCCCTTGTTAGTCTCCCCTCTCTTTTACAACTTTCCCACCAAATATGGCGAATTCTACAAGACTACTAAGGTAGGTAAGAGCTTAGGCATTGGAGAAAATTGATCCCCAGGTAAGCGAGCATATACGAACACACACACACACACACACTCTCTCTCTCTCTCTCTCTCTCTCTCTCTCTCTCTCTCTCTCTCTCTCTCTCTCGCGTATATAATATGCTTACGTACATAAAAGATATTGAACTGATATCTTTGACGTTTGCTAACTATCATGGACATATCCAAATACAGCAGGTTGTTCACCATAGGTGTAGTACCGAATGCATTGAATAATATGGAATTTATTCCCCTGTCCCAACTTCGTTGTTATGCGGAGAAACCCCTTAACACCCTTTGGGATAAAGGAAGCAAGGGGACGGATCAATGCTTTGTCTTGAGTAGGGTTCTAACAGGGAAACCCCCTTCAAGATAGTCGCGCTGAGATATCCGATCACCATTGTCACAAGCCTAGGTATCTATCATGCGTTACGGTAGCGTCCAATATAGGCTGCTCCATACGTAAAGCCGAGTCAGTTAACAGTATCTCGCTTACCAAATAGTCGCCCGTCTCTGCTATTTTCAAGAGCCGTCCATCGGGTCTTACTGGTTAGCACGGGTATAGCCGAAACCAGTCGGCGTGTTCTTACGAGAATCAAAGAGGAGCCGGCATAGACTAATAGAGCAAAGAAAAACGCAGATAATCTGTCGATATTTGCGCTAATCGTCGTGTAGGCTTCCGAACTACTGGGGAAATTGGCGCCTCGCACCCCACCACGGACGTCTTGCGTCGTACTTCGGTCCACCTCTTCTCACTTATCCGTCCACGTACGTAGTGCGGTGTAGTGTGGTGCAGTGTGTTGTATTTCCATGTATTCTTATATAGTGGTAGACCGGGGATGCATGTCACTGGTATAATGTGCCCCTCTAGTATCGAGGTTCTAGACTGCTGATCAGCACGCTCTTATGAAACTGAACCCTGACGAGCGTCGCATCGCTGGTATCCTGAAGAATTGTATAGGATACGCCACGCTTGCATATAGCACTATCATCCGAAGCGCCCTGCAATGCAGACCCCGTCTACATACCAACCTGCTAAATCTCGATCTACGCCAATGGCCTAAGCAAGGAAGGAATAGCCTACATTATAGAGGGGATCGATAGTTTCTCCTCGTAGCCCTCATTTATAAGGTTTCACACAACAGGTTAGCTACCAAGAGGTAGTCAGGCGACTTGGCAGAATATAGGCCAGATCGGCTCTCTACGGAGTGTCTAGGACCATGGAAACTATCCCAAGAATGCTTCGGTACAATAAATCGAAGCCTATCAGGTACACGTAAAGGCGGTTTGCATATTCGGTATTTGCGGCTGTTATCGGACTGGACTTGAACGCTACTCAAGTACTTTAACTACCTAACCTTAGGTAAGTAGTTTGACATCCCGTTTTCGCACCGCATATGCGTGTAGGTAACAAAAAAATAGCATGGCGAAGCAATGGGAGTACACAGGTGACACAGACTTGCATGTGGTGTAAGCTAGAAGCCGACTGCAAGCGCATGGTGCTGACTACAATGCTAGGCTTTAGGGTTCCAACTACTACGCTTCCTCTAATAGCCGGCTCTACATGTTATCTACTTCATATTAATAGCCCCGACGCGGTAAACGAGTACATGATAAACGTCGAGAGATGTACTCTTGTATAGATACAATACCTATATAAAGGTGTTTGTGATCAACTTGGCCAAGTGTGACGACGATACATAGTAGGTACCGACGCGATCGTAGGGAGCGGCACTTTAGAAAAGGGGCGGTGAGATTTCCATTTGAATATGTGAATACTTGAAGCTGTTCATGTGGCCGATAGATAATGTTCATGGAACATGCCTAATTTTTATCAAGGTAACACTATACATCAAAAACCGTTTCGCACCAAGTCCACACGAGCTACGTAACGAAGCAGGTAGCCGAGATTTCAAAGATTCCATGCCTTCTTGGCCTCCAATCCTAACATCGAACTTGTAATTCTTGATCGTACTAGGTACATACGTGATACGGAATTATCCGATTAAGGTAACGATCCCTTGGGTCCCGCATATCAAGATCTTGTTACACCTACCTCACCTCACCTCATCTTTCTTAAATACGCGCGTGCCTTACCGTTACATGGACACTCACGGCACTTTACGGCGCTTAAAGTTACATACCATACGTACCTAGATGATTGGAGGTAGGTACATACATCTCGACATGGATAAACAAGAACATCATCAATGGAAGTCAACAAACGCCAATATACACATGTACGTAATCAATATTTCATCTCGTAGGCGGCTACCCGAGTCGACAAATATTGCATCTTAATATACAGCTATATCATGTCCTTGCATTATATATTATTATATTATCTAGGACATAGGTGGTGGGCGTTTATATGTCACGAAGATAGATACGAGGCTTTACCACCTTAGGTACGGAAATTACCAGAATTACCTAATAGGTTGCATGTACCTACTGGAAGCTACTTCCTGCCTCCAACCTGCAATACTCGGGCAATTGCCTGCATCATGTAGGTACCTACCATAGTGGCAGTGGGGGGGTTGTTACAACCATAATAAATCGAAATATCGTTTTATATTTGAATAGCATTCCTTAACAGATATTTAAAT